>JABFFI010000122.1:0-17291 GCA_013623725.1 Fusarium robinianum | reverse complement strand
GTAAGGTAGGTAAGGTAGGTACGGAGAAACAGGGAAGAAGAGTGAGACAGGACAGGGCAGGGACTACGGCCGATGAGACACAGGCACACACACACACCCTACGAGGCTGCAGAGCCGAGGACGCCTTGTCTCTCCAAGGTTCCCTCCAAGTTGTCTCTCTCTCCCACTGCAACTCTCAGACTTCTTCTTCTTCTTCTCACGAGTCATTGTGCCCCCCCCTAAGTTGACATACGTCATGTAACTCTGTCGAAAATCTCCCATGCGTCCATGGTCTGACATATACTTTGGTTTTCAACAATCTAGATCTCGCGATGATGCAGCAGCAGCCTGTAAATCACATCCACTCGATCCATACCAAGACAACCTTGAACCCATCCATCCTTGCTCACCACCAACCATCAACCACCACTACCCGTCACGGGGATTTATTTGATATTTCTTCCCTCCACTCCCACCAGTATCCGCCCCGGTGAGCCGCTCACCCGTCTTCAAAAAAAGAAGTACACACACAAAATTCACTTCATGTATGTACATGACAAGGTCCCCATGTGGCTGCACTCCCGAGTTCCTTTCCCTTTCCATGTCCCTTTTATTTTTCTTTCCCCTTGCTACTCCTCCTGCCCGTGTCCCGAAGAGGTCCCCGCGAGTGGGCCGGTGCAGAGGCGATGGCATCACCGTCGCTTTACTGGCTTGTTTCCTCTTTTTCAGATACATCACATACATGCATGCACTCCTGTACTACCCGAGTCAAGCGCTGCGTAGACGATAAAAAATCAAAAGAAAAAAAACACACACACACAACATCCACCTCCAGCTGTGCCCTTGACGCCAAAACTGTCAGAAAAAAGAAAAACGGTTTCCCGAATTGATTCAAACTCTACCCTACACGTGTGTCGGGCAAAGCCTGATCTGTTTTCTCACACCCTGTCTCTGTGTCTCTCTCCTCCGTCTCTCTTCACATTCCCGTGCGCCGATCATTGCCACCGTACCAGAAATCCCAAATCTGACACAGCCGTGTTTTCGATATAAATGATACGTATCTTTTTTTTTTCCCTCTCTCTGTCCACATTTTTACCAATCCACCCAACCGTTTTCTGACAACCCAACCGTTAGGCTCGCCCCGTTTTCCGAGTCAAGTCTAAGAAAGAAGAAAAAAAAACCAAAATACCAACGTCGTTTTTTTTTCTTTTCACCAGTTTGCTTAATCATTCCCTTCGTAGTCGTCATTTGGTTTAAACTAGTTCCTTACCTAGCAACTGCCTTTATTTCGCGATATGGGGCCCGCGGTCCGCCCCTTCCTTCCGCGGGGAAAACGGGCCCAATCGATTAGCGTCGGAAGTTTAATCGAACCGCGCTTTCCTGTTGAATCATGACGATTGGGTGATCTATGTGTCATCTGCGTTGGGTAAGAAGGTTGATCGATTCCTGCCTTACATCCGTAAACCTAGGTGGGCATGTACCTAGGTATCTCAGGCAATCAGGCAGACGGGTAAGTACCCAGGTAGGCAGACAGATGGTTGCGCTTCCATGTTTCGGCTCGATGACAAGGGATTCATTCCATTGGGCAAAGCAAGGTAGTGTACGGAGTAATAGTATGTCTACTTCCCTATCAGGTAGGTCGGTAACCAACGTCAGCACCTAGGTAGGTACCTCTCGGTACCCTGGAATTCCGGGGCATGGTGCACCTTACCTCTCGTTCTATAGTAGGTAGTGCATGGCTTGCTTACCTTAGGTACCTTACCACCTAAGTACTTAGGTACTTACCCATTTGTATATCCGTCGGCTGACAACTCACCAGGCCAGGCCAGGTCTGCCGTTTTCCGATTCCTCCTAGGGAGTTGCACCTCTAACAGGTCGAGACCAGGTCTTCCCCATTCAATCTCCCCGTCTCTTGACCGGGTGGGGCGACGGTGACCAAACTGATGCTCTCTCTCCTTGTCGTCGTTCCAGATACGGAGGGTTGGCAACGGCTTGCATAGAGTGATGCGGCTATTCGTCTCTGTTGGTTCGCCTGCGCTGCTGTAACTATGGATCATGGCATGTCAGTCGTCCATGCTCACCACTTTCCAGCCATCCAAGATACCCGGCCCGGATTCGATCAAATCAACTGACTGTCCTTGTTGTTGGGGTTAGCTATCTTTCCTCCTCTCCCTTCCCTCATCCCCCTCCACCCCCCACGTCACCTAGATGTCACCAACCAAAGAGAACCACAAGGAAACCAACCCGTCGTCGATTGTAGAGACGCGCTGCCACGATAGATAGTACCCGGGGCCAGGGAGAAATGAGGCATCCATAATTGAACGCAACGAACAAGAGAAGCAGAGCCAGGCCTCCAATGAGGGTGAGGACAGACATCGAAGAGCTGCTTCAATGCCACCACCTCCCCGGGGTCCCCTCCACCAGCGAGACCTGGCCACCCTTGATTTGCAGACCCAGGCTTTCCGTTCCCAACGCCAATTTCTCTTCTGATGCCAAAGTCCACCCCAGTCCAGCCCGTTCGTTCCCTGTTCTGCCGTCCGCTTTCATCATATCCCCACCGGAGCCAACGTGTAAGTCGAACGAAAGGGGACTGGGAGAGGGGAGAGAAGAGGGAATAAGTATGAGAAACTGGGGGAGAAATCAAAATCCTCCCAAAGAAATGAGGCTCTGTGAAGAGAAAGAAATAGGAGAGAAGGAAAAAAAAAACATCAAAAAGTATCTCATTCAATAAGAAAGAGAAAAGAAAAAGAAAGAAAAAGAAACATCAAAGGGTTAAAAAGGGCATATGCGGGAGAAGTGAAAGGAAATGCACCCTGGGTATCCGTCCTTCCAACCTATTCCATCATCCCATATTTCCCCCTTAACCTGCCCCCATTCCCGTCGCTTCCATGTCACAATTCGACCATGTCCCTGAGATCCCATCAGACACTTGCTTTCGCTGCCTCCTCTTCACTCACCACCTCGTACATTTTCGCCAGCCATACCATGCTGTCATTTTCCACAACGGATCATGCCGTCAAGTTGAACCAAGAAAAATCAATCAAAACTGTGCACCGTCAAACCAGACTCCTTTCCCGCCCTCGTACATGACACAATAGTCTGCCCAATTCCCTCGTCATTCCTTCTCACTGTCCTGTGAGAAAGATTATCCGTTTTGCTGGAAATGCTGTGAGCTTTTCAAACGAAAGACACCATGAAGAAAAATCATGTCCCAAAACCCTGCGCCCATGCCCGCGCCCAACACACCCGTCGCCGTCCGTATTCGTGTCTGTTGTCTTTAAATTTTTTTGCCCTTTCTTTTCAAACCGCTTGGCTTGACGTCCGTTTCATGCCGTCTCGGAGTCTGCACATATGGATCTGGTCGCCCATTCGTTGGTCGTCTTGCATTGTCTCATCCTCTTCAGAGACAATGGGTCACTCCCATTTAGGTCATAGTCATGTTGATCCCGGAAGACGGAACCATTGTCGCCGGATAATACCCGTTGGAAGTAGTCTTGCCTTCGAATAGCCCCGGTAGTCGATCCCCAATCTGTGTTGGCGGGTGGAAGATGCTCGGCAGCGTAGTCCCGTCGTATTCGGCCTTGAACTTGCCGTTCACATCCATCCCGGTCGCCATGTGCGGGACCACACCATCGCGCTCCACACGGGGGTTGAACAAGTCCATGCGGTCGCTCTGGCCATCGTATATTGGCCCTGGATAATACTGGTACTCTTTGGCTGACCCGATCGCCTTCGCTTCCTCCGAGGAGATCATCGGCTCGGCTGGGATGTCGTGGTGGCGGACGCCATAGACGTTCCCTCGGTTATCGAACCCAGTGGCATATGCCGGGCCGCCCATCATCTGGCTCGTGTTGAAGTCGCCCATCGCACCGACTGGGCCGTAACCTCCGAGGGCACCGGCGGAGCCTCCTGGGCCGCTGCTCTGGCTGCCGCGCCTGTCGTTCTGGTAGTGTCCGGGCGATCGACCTCGAACAATCATCTTGGCTGATTTCCGCGTGGCGATTTTGACATACTGATCGTCGCCTTGGGCACCGACGTCGCCCCAAAGCTCCACAACCAGCTGGTAGTACTGCTGCGCGGCTCTTCTCTTGCCGTTGTTCTGCGTCGCCTGCTTGAACTGGATGCGCTCAAACGTGTGCTCCGTGGGATGCTGCTGGCCGCTCGGCTGGGTACTGAAACTGTCCGAGTAGACTGGCCGGTTGGCCACCACGGGCTCTGAGAATAGGCCCATGTGGTGGTGATGCGCGGTTTGCGGGGGCTTGATCCCGAGTCGAATTTTCTCGGGCTTCATGATGGGCCCCTTGTCTCTCTTTGGCGTGTGCTGCACTAGATCGATGCTGTGCTGGTCATTGTCCGACACGACTGCCGAGATGCACATGGCGAAGCCGTAGATCTGGACCTGCTGTGAATGACCAGATGAGGTGAACTGTATTGACATACCAGGCAGATGCGGGCTCAGTGAAAAGGAGCAGACACACGAGAAGTAGTTTCGCCGATAGCACGTCCACTCGTTTTCGGCTAGGAAGAAGCCCTTGTCAATGATGCCGTGGATATCGACTTTTACTGGCGTCCCCGCGCCGTCGGCATATTGAAGTGTCCCCAGCATATGGACCGACTGCAACGGAGGGATGTTGTTCTGCGACGGCCGGCTGCCGTACTGGTTGGAGCCCATGCTGGGGGTTGTGGCCGCAAAGGCCGTGTTGGGGCTTGGGGTTGGTGACAGGGGATGGCGTCGAGGATTTGGTACGGCAAATGATGGGGACCGCGAAGGGTGCTCAGATGGCCTCCTGAACGATGGTGTTGCGGGAGTATATTGATCTCGGGTGCTGATCTGGGGACCCGGGTGTGGGAGAGCTGCGGCACGATTTGAATGGGGATGGGTATGCATTCCCGTCGAGGATGCGCTGCTGCTGACATGCAGTCAGTTTCCCGTTGCCAAAGTACTTGTCCTTGTTATGGCATTTCTGCCTGGTGGTCAAGCTAGGGAGCTGAAAAGCGCGGCGTGACGACAGCCGAGAGAAGACCTTCCTTTCTTCCTCTCGAGCCGATCCCGCGATTCAATGGCAGAGGCGAGTCACTAGAGCAGGCACATGCAAAGATGAAGCGGGAGGATGGGAGAGGAGAGAGGAGCAGAGAAAGAGCAAAGGAGAGGAGAGGAGAGTAGGAGAAAAAGCGTGTTGTGCGTGCGTGCGAGTGTGTGAGTGTGACCGTGACGTGAATTCTGGTCTCTCTGAAAGATGTGAACGAGAAGAGGCACGATGAACCAGGGGAGGGTGGGTAAGACTGAGCGGGAGGAGTCAAAGTTGGAAAATGAAGACGTACTTGGAACCAAGGCGAGACCGGACGTCGATGCCAGGATATAACTGAGAAGTGGGTTGAGGTTGATAAAAAGCACTTCCGTCCTGGGTGTATTGCGCGGTGGAACTGAGAACTGGCGGATGGAACAGGTTTAAGAGCGAGGTGGACTGGGGGGGCTCTATCGTCAGAGAAGAAGTGCTGGCTTCTGGGGGGTATCTGGCGCCTCATCAGCGGAACGACCTCAGGCCAGAGATTAGCGGCGGTAGCGAGGAAGCGGGCAGAGGACGCGGCCACAGAGATGCTGTATTGCCATTCCCTGGAAATACAGTGTCCCCGTGTCACGGCTTGCAGGTATTACTGCCACCGTTGGTGTGCCACAAGAGCCGGCCGACACGGTTTCGAGAGGCTGCGTCTCGATGCAGCAGCTCGGCGCGGCAGTGAGCGGCAGCAGGAGTGGCGGTAACAGCAACGGCAGCGGCACGGAGTAGAAGAGAGGAAGATGAGGAGAAGGGGGAAGAGAGAGAGAGGGAGAGGAGGTAGAAGCACCAGCGACAGGAGGAGTCACGGCGGCGGCGACGGCGGCAACAGCAACAGCAACAGCAGCAACAGAAGCAATAGTTAGGAGCAGAAACAGAGGCACCAACAGCAGAAGCAATAGCAGCAGTGAGAACAAACGGCGGCGGCGGCGGCGGCCGTAGCCGTAGTGGAAACGAGACGATTGAGTTGGCGTGAGGGACAGAGTGTGTGTACAAGTTCCTAGGAGGCACCCCCGGCGTCGAGCTGCTAGTTACCCATTTCTCTGCGCCCAAGCCACCGACGAGGATCGGGCTTGATGGCCCAGCACGTTTGGGCTGCACTTGACGGCGTGAGCTGGATACACCGGCCTGGAAATTTCGGGGAGGGGCAGGGATAGCTCTGCGGCCGCCGGCGGGGGGATGTGAGGACGAAGAGGAGTGGGAGGGGTGAGGGAGGCTGGGGGTTTGAGAAAGAGAATTGGGAAGAATGGAGGATGGAGAATGGAGAATGGATAACTAATGGGGAACCCAATGGAATGCTAGGGGGGGTGTGCGTGTGTGTGCGTGTGTGCGCGCGTGTGTGTGTGTGTGTGTGTCTGTGTCTGTGTGAAAGACGGGTCCCGTCCAAATGCCGTTGTCGTTGGATGCCGGGCCTTCTTACGCTTGTAACGGAACGGGAAAAACGGTTGGAATAGTAGGCAGGCAGGCTGGCGTTGAATGGAAACCAACAAAGGGAAGGAACGTTGGGCACCCATGAAGGCGTTCCCCTCCCCCCCCACTGTTGCCGTTTGGGGAGTTTTGCGGGGAGCTGAATAAAGAGAACGATGAAAATCGAGAGAGAGAGACATTGTTGATAAAAAAGAAAGAAAAAATAAAGAAAGGAAAGGGCGAGAGACAGGGGTGGTGGGTTGTCGAATCCAGTGGCGATGCGATGAAGAGACAAGAGGTAGGACTCGACTCAGGAAGAAAACGGTTTATCCCCCCTCTCCTTCCCCCGAGGAAAAAAAAAAAAGAAAAAAAAAAGAAAGAACCATGTGTAGGTCCTCTAGTGCTCCCAACAAGGCTGCTGCCGCCGCTGCTCCATACCTAACGTTACTGTGCTCGCTGCTGATGCTCGTGCATAAATCGCGAGGCCATGGTGGCGCAAGTCGGTTGGTAGTGAGTGGTAGTGGTGGTGTAGGTATATGCAATAACAACAACGAAACGAAAAGAAAACGCAGATAACAGGACAGAGACTAGGTAAAACCAGGCAATACAAGGCAAGACAAGGGCTAAACACCAAACAACGGGGCCAAAAGGCAAAGAAGCCGGGGACCGGTTGATTCAATCAGCCATTTCCGCCACCTTCAAGGTGTGTCGTTCGTCCCTGACAAGGACCCTCCTCAAGCATCCTGGAGGGGGCGAAGACTGATCCTGGCTAGACCCAGCAAGCAAAGAAAAAAGGTAGAAGAAAACGGACGTGAACTCAAAGAGCAACGTCACGCAAGGCGATTGAAACAGAGCCAGAACACCCCGTTGAGGGAACAAAAAAGGGCTCCTACAAAAGATCCCAACAGAGGCAAACAAACGATAAGGATAAATCAACAACAAACTATACCCGAGCACCCTGAGCGGGTTAGGCGGATGAAAAATGGTACAACTCACCTCATGTCTCCCGCGTGCGTCGCCATCTCCATGTAGCCCATGTTGGGCGGCGACGATTCAAACTCCTGTCGAGTGGTCCGAATGTTAGTCAAGACTCGGCGCCAGTGGTAGTTGCTATCTTCCAGACAATCCAGGGAAAAGGGTTAGAATTCGAGTGTTATCTCGCGCATGCTGTTTGGAGTCGGGGCCGGGCAGAATGGCCCGCATCTCGCCGTGCTCTGAAGTCGTCGCCTGCCTGCAACCACTTGTTAGCTGACTGAAAGCCGGTCTCCCCAAGGTTGATTAGAGCCGAGTTGATGAGCCTAGGGTTCCCTCCCTCCCGCAGCCCTCCCGGGAGACGTGCAGCTTGTTTGCTGATTTCGTGCCTGGTCCCTGCAATCCACCCCAGCCTGCTCGGTGCAGCAAAATACTCGGGCCCCAGACGCGAAACTGGCCGGGGCTGTCCTCTGACTTGCCATTCTGGCGCAAACAGCATGGAGTACGAAGCACCGCGGCACACAGCACCTAGCACCTGGCATGCAGCACAAAGCACTGCAGCCGGGAGCAGGGCGCCACAGATTTCTTGCAGCGAGTAACAGCTTGGATCATTTGGATTGGCGCCAGGCGTACGCTTGGCGCTACAATGGGGAGAGAGGATGCCGGCTGTTGATCGAACCAGTCTCCATCGATAGGAGAGGAAATCGAGCCAGGACACGCAAATCACCAGTGCCCGCTCTCGCGAGAGCAAGATCTGGGGAAATGCTGCAGAAGGTAGAGAAAGTGAAAGCAAAGGGCATGGACACTGAGAAAAAGTGCATAATAGGAGCTCTCGAACGTACCTGTCGTTATGTGAGAGCAGAGAGTTCCATTCCATCGTCAGTTCAATGCTGTCGTCGTGCTCCAAGGAGCTGGTCTAAGCACCTCGCCACTGCCGATGTCGATTTCTCCGGCCCATCTCCTTGTCGACGTGTAGATGCCGAGAGCAGAGCAATATTCTAGAGGGAAGGGGGATTGATGGTTGACCATACCTTGGGGATTTGAGAATTCATGCGCAGTTCCCTAGCGGCGATCTGTCGCCTTGAGGTTAGGTTCACCGAAACAAGCTGGCGACGAAGGGTTGGCAGCAGACTTTATCGCCGATATCCGTGTTTCCCAACACCGACTGAACTTGAATCAGGTGCGCGTCAGCCCAACACGTCCCTCCTGGCGGCGGTGGCTTTCTATGGGGCTTGCGGCAAGGCTTGCGGGAGTGTGTCTGGCGAGGTTACCGAAGAGCGCAGGTGAGAATCCCTGTCGGCCGTGGGTTTTTGACGAAAGATAGCGGTAGATAATGGACGGCGGGTTCTGGAGGCGATCTAGATACTCATGATGGTAAGCTTATTAGGGTCGTGAATTAGGGGCATTTGTGAAGCCCCTGAGAACGGAAGATAGGCGAGGTTAGAGTCTGGAGAAAGAGAGAGCGAGAGAGAGAGAGAAAGATTAGAGAGGAGCGGGGGATATGCCTCAAAAGGTTATGGCTCGAACGCTCTGGCAAAATGAATGATCGTCCACGCTGGGCTGGTGTTGCGAGCTGGAAGCCCCTGGCAGTCTCTTTCGCTCGACACGACCGTTCCTTGTCGCAGCCCTCAACCTTACTTTCCACACTTTACGGATAAGTCTATAGAGGCTGATGGGCAATTTGGCGATTCCCGTGGCTAGAACATGACATATTTGAGGCGGAGTAGGTAATCATGGGCGTTCTGCTTGAGCCAAAGAGGAAGCGCAGGCACCTGAAGGTCGGGCCAGGGGCACCTGGGCACGCCACCTGTCAAGCAACACTCTGCCGAGAGCGGGATGGGATGGAGTTTGGTCGGAGTGGGCGCCTTGCTTCTCAGAGCGACTTTGGGTCTATGGATGCGAGAAGGATGGGTTCGAAGAGAATGATCGTGTCTCACCCTTGGGTCTTGTCTTGTCTTCCTTCCTAGACTTCAAGTATGTCCCAGTTGCGCTATGCGGCCTCTTGGAGCGTTACGTTTCTCGGGAAGAAGGTGTGATTTCGTACGTTCGCTGAATGACGGAGATGTTCGATGGGTTGGTGTAACAGATCGAGAGGATGTGACTCTGAATTCTCTGCGAGGATATTGGGAACCATAGCGATCCTAGAGAAGACACAACCGCGCGAGTGCAGGATCTAGCTGTCTATATACCCTCGCTGCGGCTTCAAGCGGTGGTGGCTGACCTAGGATCGCACAGAAATAGGCTGAGGGAGAACCTAGAGCCTCAAGGGGGCGATGGCGAGAACATGTGGTACAAGCCGAGCAGGACGTGGGAGAGAGAGGCTTAGTCCCAAGCAGGCACTTTGCCGAAGGGCTCGAAGAAACAATGAGGGACTCGGGGACACCGGCCGGGGGCAGGGACCTTTGAATGGGAACGATTTTTGGTCGTGCAGAGCCTGAGACAGCGGGAAGGGCACATGAGAATTTCGGGGAAGCAAGTCATCGACCCCCGTCTGATAATGAAATGGCAGAAATTCTGAACTTCTCTTGGGCAATCGGGAAACCGTAGGATGCAGGCCCGTGGGCGATGCATCCGATCTAACACCAGCAATGACTGGCAGAAGTGGAGAGCCGCCGAGGGTTTCGGTGATGTTGATGGAGGTCCCGGTGACAATCAGAGGCAGGGAGCCGTGTCAAGTGCAGTACCATGCGCCAAAGTAGCCATGGCCTTCGCCATCTCAGCCAAACAAAGGCTTCGAGACTGCTTGCCAGATGCATCCCGTAATGAAACGACGGCCCGTGACAGCCCTCTCGTAGAGGTTGCCTTTTTGCTCGAAGCTATTCTTGAGCAACGCTAGCTCCGTTGCTGCCGGGTTGATGGGGGTGCTTGAAAAGCCAAGGCCTGGGCCTCGTAGCCAACTCCTGGCAGCCTACTCCGTAGACTTGAACGCAGACATCAACCTCTGAAGGGAAACAATTTGCTCCTTACTCGCACTCCTCCGTCTCCGGCTTCGCACTTGGCGCAGCCGTGATCGTAGCCATCGACGCTTCCCTGAGCCTGAGGAGCGTCGCTATCCATCACGGGCGCCAGCCCCAGTGCATCGGTATGCAAGCAACCGGCCGTCAAGGGCTCTACGATACGCCACAACACGACTTTTAATTGGGAAAGGACCTGTTTTGACGAGGGAAGCACGCCAAAGACGGGAGACTGCAGGCCAAGGGCCAAGTATTGGGCGGTGGAGGGGATGCTTGTTAACCACTTAGATTGAAGTGCCTGATCCGCGGGAGCTCTCGTCCTGCTGGTACGAAACCATGCTGTAGCGAGAGGTGACAACTGAAAGCTGAACCCGACTCCGTACTCCTTTGTGAGCGGGCTCGACGCCGGCATCAATAGGCTAGTCCGTGTTCGACTCGGGAGTTTTTGTTGGTGCAGTAAGGGATGCCTTCTCCATCGTTCCCAGGGAAATTGGATCGCGCAGAGAACATAGCGTTGGCCAACCAGAAATGCAAATAAGCATGGGAAATAACCATGAATCGAACAAGCTTCCGGTTATGTGAGCACCGTCCACGCGCTTCGACAGCCGGGTGGCTTCAAACCCTGACGCCATGTCCCATTCCTGTCCCCGAAGACAGATCGACCAGCCCCTGTCAGGTCCTCCAGGCTATGTTTCAGGCCCTGGGCGAGACCGGCCAACCTTACACAACGACACGTGAGGCCGAAGAAGGTTTCATCTCCACGGACGGCTGATGCGGGCTAACGGCTTGGGAGTCGCCGTACACACGGCGGGTCGTGGCAGAGGGCAGAGGGACTGAGGCGCTTCGGACAGGGCGGGGCCAGAGGTTCGCCCCAAACTTGAACAAAACATTCTATTGTTTATTGATCAATGATGGCGATGACCCGGGATTCTCTTGCTGATGCCGCGCAGCTTGCGGATGGGCCAATGACATCGACATCTACCCGAAGGAAGAGGGGACGCGGCCGCCGGACCCCTCTTGCGACTCCAACATGGAGTGAAGAATGAAAGAACATGGTCCCGGAATTGGAAACGGGAGGTTCGCTGGCTAGCTGGCTGCAAGTTCTCGTGTTTCTCAAGCGGACACCCAAGGTGGCTAAAGAGGATGATGTCGGTTCCCGTCGACTAGTCTCCCAGGAGCACTGGTACGAGCTGTATATGTCAACCCCTCCGAGGCGCCACGAGCTGCGGTTTTCATCAGCCGCCGGCGTTTGGCAGGCATACAACCGCAGATGAAATGCTCAGGGGGACAATCGTGACATGCATTGTACTGGCCTGAGTCCCGATTGATTTGACCAGACCCATATCAGTTGGAGCAAACGAGCATGGCAAATGAAAGGAACGTTCGACCTTGGATCGGATCGGGCCGTCAACTGGGGGCCATCTATTAGGCCCGACGGTTGCAGCCTGTAGAATTGACGTCGTGTCTGGCATAGAGGTGGTGCAACATGGGCCGTTGAGCCCATTACGGCCAGCAACAAGCACCTGGGTTTCTAGGTAGGTATCGACGGCCAAGGCCGGGGGGATCTTGAGCCGTTCGGCGTGATTCCATCCAGATCTCTGTGCAATGTGACATGTGACCGATTGTCAAGCGCTTGATGGGGGCGTCTATGTTCCTTTTGCCGTCACGTCCCCGTGAGGAGAAGAAATATCGAACTGTCTGGCAGCCCTGCAGCGAGTAGGAACGTCATCAACGGCACCGAGAAGCTGTGCACCCACGGGGCAGCGACGACAGCACTCGCAGAGCGGCGGCAGCGGGTCGAAGCAACTAAAGGTGGTGGTGAATGCAGATGTGAGAGGGTGTGACACAACTGGCCCGGACCCATTCTGAATGAGCTGCCTGCTAGCAGGCCGCGGAGTGCATGGCTGCTGTGAGATGGAGGCTTGCCCATGTGTCGTACTGTATGTCCGCATGTAAGCCGGCCAGGGTCGCTGATGGGGTGTCCCTTGTCTCGCTTTCCAGACTTGCATCTGACCAGTGTTCCCAGCTTGCCGGACATGCCAATGCCATTCGCAGTCGGAGGGGAGTCGAAATGGCCGATCCATGCTCATGCTGCATCGGCGGAGAAGCTGGAGGTGACTGGATGATGAGCAGGGCGCGGAGCCTGGCCCTGGACGAAGCCTGCGCCGGGGCGCGCCATCTCCTCTCTGGGTCCGAGATGCGAGTGGATGACGGAGTGGTCAGATCGCGGGTTGGTTGGGTGAGGTTTGGCGGCGACAAGCGAATAGTTGTCACGCACGGGCGGTCCCTCACCGGTCGAGACTGCTCCCACATGGCTCCTGCCATTTGATCTCCGGCGGTGGCTCTTGGCATGGGTGATCGGCCCGCGATTGGCCAATACCACAACACGAGCGCCCCGCCGTTCAGCACCGCCAAGAGTGCGTCAGAGGGACTCGCAAGGCTCCATTTTTTAGTGCCCACTAGGCGGAGATCTTGGGGGCCGGTGTGGCGGTTAGTGGGGAGCACGCCCCAAGTGATGAAGGAGATCGACCGTGAGGTGCTGGGGAGACGGGGTAAACAACAAATGGCTTGGCATCCATGATGGATATCGTCTCGATTGTGTGGGAGCCCATCATACGAGGTGCTGAATGCAAGTTGGCGTTCATCATCGGGCCTGTGTGAAAACCTACGGTAGTCGGTGCCGTAACGGCTAATTAATCCGGGGAAGTGCCATTACCTAATAGGCCAAACCTTGAGCTCTTGAGGGAATCGTGGTCCCTCTTGCCCTCTGAAAGAAATGGTCCGTGAGTCTTGGGTGAGGAAGGCGTCTCTTGCGTCGCCGGAGCTTGATCAAAGGAGGCAGGTGCAGGTACAGACATTTCCGTTGTCTTCGTCTTCAAGGTTGAGTTGGCAAGCCGCCCCAGTGGCTACCTATCTACTACCCTATCTGACCTCGATGCAAAGGATACATCCAAGTTGACCCCTGAGTTTACATTCATCTCTTCCATACCTAGGTAGGTAGGTAGGTAGGTAGACCATATCAAGCCTCTGACTACATGTTTCATCGCTCGCTAAACGGTCCATTAGAAGAGAGCCATCAAATCCACATAGACTCAGCCGTATCGTGCTCAAAAGTCCCGCCAGTCCTTTACCTTTGCCAAGTCGCCTCGGAGCACACGAACCCTTCTCTCATGTCAACAGCAAGCATCACCAAGCGGCTTTGGTGGGGGGTTGTAGTTGCAGCAATAAAGCACCCACGGACGCTTTACGTGCCCGAGCGGCAGCTCTGACATGGTTGAACTATGACGATTATGGGCTTTGATTCGAACCCAGTGATCGATTCTACTTGGTTTAGGCAATGGATTGCCCTCTAATGGTTTCGCATTGCTGGAATAAGAGAGTCAGGTTGCACGGCTCCTCGCGGACGATCCATGATTCAAATCGTACCGACTGTTGTCGACCTGACCTTCACTGCAAAGACGCTTTGATGCCATCATATCAGACCGGGACTGCAGAGCACAAAGCACATCGTTCTAAATCAACATACGGAAATTTAGTAGCCAGAGACTCTTAGATGCGGCTAAACTTCCCCCTTTCTCACCCCCTTACAAAGGGGTTCTCGGCATGTTTGCCGCTGCACCTCTTGGAGATCGCAGATTATGGATATGTGGCAGCTCCAACCCAACAAAGACTGCAGTGGGAGCCAGCGCTGATGGGTCACCGAGAGGGAAACAGCAGTGACTGCCAGAGTCGTGTTGTCTCCACTGAAATGGCACATGGTGCATGGCGGATGGGACGCATGAACATGGCATGATCTTGCCAGCCTCCACAGCCTCTGCGACTCGCTCTTCGGGAGATGAAACAGAGAAAAGGACGATGCAAGGTTGTTGGACTGATGCCGCTCGCAGATACTAGTTCACCCGATGGAGATATCTCTACATTTGATCCATCGCTGATATTCATTGACGATCTAGCCACCCCAAGTCCAAAGTTCAGCCAAGGATAGGATGCCCTCCAAGGAAGAGGCTATTGCAAAGGATCCCGAGCGTGAAAGACTTACTGCCGCGCTATCCTATCCCTGATCCTCGATGAATGGCACGGCATAGGAAAAAGAGTGTTGGTAAGTGGCTTTGGACCTCACCCTGAGTCGAGCTTCGAATCCCAGCTGCGTCGGCTTCTCGTTGCTCCAAATGACGTTATCAACGCAAACCCCGAGAGCTGCGAAAGACTACGGATGATCCAGGCTGGGAACTCGCCTGCTAGGGCCCAAGAGGGACCCCCGGGATGCTTGACATGGCGGTCCAGACCCGCGAGGCGCCCGGACGATGCCCAACATGCTTCACTTTCGTGCGACTCGAACTACAGAAGCTGATGATCCTGCCTGAACCACTCTGCTGGGAATAGGTACGGCATACATTTTCAAACGAGTTTCACATATCTGCCGAAAAGTGGCCGTCGCCATCAATGCTAGGAGAGGAGAATCGGGTCACAACCACGTTGCTCAAGGCTTCTTCTCATAACAAATCTGGTCTGAAGCCGAGCGATTTCCCGGATTTGTTCGCTTCTTCCTTCCGAATGCAGTCGTTGTCAGACCAAACTACCCAAGCCAACTCCCATGCGGGCAAAAGGCCGTGGCATGAAGACATACTTCGCCAAGGGCTATGGCTGCTGTGTCCACCTCTCCCCCACGGGTGCTTGCCTTTGCGCACGACGAGGCATACGAGACAAACCAGGTCTATCTGGGGTATTGGCTGCTGGTCAACTGCCTGGGGGGGATGATGGGCGTGATACGTGGCAGGCGACTGGCAACGCAGTCTCAGGCATCTCTGGTACCCAATGAATTTAGAAGGTGACAGCGCAGCGGCATTGCAAACACCATCCGAGAGGGGTGAACTTCTGTTTATCGGCCTGGCCAATCCCATGCTCCTCTTGTGTGTCGAGATCTTCACCCTCAGTGGAGGGAACTAACGGAACATGAGTGTATTGTCTGGCCTCTCTTCCGGGATATTGTCGAGAATCATTTGGCCTCACTCTCGGGGACCAAGACCAATCATATGACTGGGCGTAAGGCGGCTAGGTAATATCATATACCAGCCAAAAAGATCGCTGGCCTGGAGGCGGAGACTGAAATCACAAGATCGCAGGCCTCCGGATGTTTGTTTTGACATGCTGCTTGAGCCAGAGAGTGCCCGCCGGCGCCCCAGCCATGGCCGCTTATGGCCCTCGGTGTGACTAGAATAAAGCTGTGAAACCCTCCTGTTTCTATGGATGAAACTAGCTGCGCAGGCGCCCGTGGTTCATGGCAGCGATGCCGACGAACGGCAGCTGTCTCGAGCGATACAGGGAGGCAAAGCTGTGCAAATCCAGTTTCTTGACAGAGGAGAAGGGATATCCTACGACAGACCTTTCAAAATGAGGGAGATGGACTTGGGTAGGATTCAGCAGCCGAGTCTTGGTTGATTTGACCACTGACTCGGCCTCACCTCGTTGGCTGAAGATCCCTGAAAGAAAAGTTCACATTACAAGGGGGCCGCAGGGTGTCCTCGATCTCAACACGGTCTGGCAGAGCCAGAGATGGCCTCGAAAGAATCATCACTGTCTTATCCTTGGGCGTTTCTCCTCCCCGAGCGGGAGTGAGTGTCTGGATGAGCAAGCCCACATTGAAGGATCAGGCCGCGCGAGTGAGCCTACCCTCTCGATGCGTGACTCGTCACGTCGAGAGTGATGAAGCCACTGTCTTACCCGTCCCGGAAAAGGTACCTGGGGGGGGGGGGAGCATGCACAGCATTTTCTCGTCGGACAATGGCGTTGCGTTCCGACGATGCGAGGCGCCGGCTGCCTTGTTGTGACGAAGACAATGCATAGTATGTCCACGCCCACGCCCCGAACAAATACGCGATGATCTCGACGATTAGACGAGGGTCGAAAACAAAGGCCAGGTTTTCGGTGAGAATCGCGCTGCTTGCTGGAACAAGCCTGCAACAGTGTGCTGTGTATTGGATGCATGATATCGCCGGTTAGTGGAGACAGGAAGTATCACGAGATGACGACGGCCCATTCCTTGAACAGCGCCATGAACAGCCATGCGAAGGATCTTTGAGAAGAAGTGAGGCGGTGGTTTGGGGGCCAATTCCGTTGATGGTTGCTCAACATCTGGATGACATGCCCGACATGATGAAGTCGCTTGTGGGCTCAGCTCGACTAGGATTGTGAGAGGATTCCAGATGGCCGGAGGCTGGATGACCTGAATCGATGTCTTGCTTTTGAGGATGGTGGTGCCCGCGTACAGACGGGAGTGAATGTGCCCTTAATCGCTGTAAGCTTACTGGGTGCGTCAAAGATGAAGGAAGCCTAGACGGGCCGTCTCTGGTGGGAGGTCTCTGGCGGGAGGTCGCTGGCGGGAGCTATAGCACATCGGCCAGGGGTCCAGTTTGGTCGTTTCGGCAGTGGCGCTAGCCTTGGTCTTAGTCACGAAGTCCCTTATTAGTCATACTACTACAGGGACTAACAAGTGACCCTGTCGTCATTATGAGTCGGCTTGGATCGATCCATCCGCGATGACTTCGTCGCGTGGATGACTCACTTTCGACTCACCTCTCTACGCCTCCTTCAACCTCATATCTCCATGTGCTGGACGTGGACTTTGGCTCATCAAGGCTGATACGTGGCCCGACACTAAAAAACCACGACGTCGCACCTTGGAACCTCTGGGACTCCCCCCCCCTCGGCTCGTCTATCGTCAGAAGGGCAGCTCTTCCCTCCTCCCCCCGGGCATGCCGAAGAAAAGAAACCACATCAAATACTTCAAGCCAAGCTCAACGGCTTTCCCGACCGCGGCATCAACGTCTAGCAGTGCCGGTACGTATGCGCATTCTTCCCTCTCCTTCTCGTCTCACGCACACGCCCCTCCTCCAGGTTGCCCGGTTTGCTTCTCCCCTCCGCCCCC
>JABFFI010000121.1:70116-129602 GCA_013623725.1 Fusarium robinianum | reverse complement strand
CCCATTCCCGTACTGAAAGATGATGCCGTCGCATAGTCCAGTGTCCTTGGAAGTGAAGAGACGGATAGACCGGATCTTATCAAGAGGAGCCCAGGAAAAGTAGGTCCGGGGTTTCTCTGGCGTAAAGTCCTGGATGGAAAATGGTTGAGGATACTCGTCAATACGTGGCTGAGTGCAAGAAGCGCCGAGAATAGAAACCGGCAGAAGCTCCTTGGGCTCTCCATAGACGAGTGTCACCCGAGTTCCACACCCGAGTAGACGATCATTCTCGGACATATTACCTAGCTGCCCAATGGTAACTTCGCCAACAAGCTCCGTTCGTAGCTGATGTGGTCAGCCAGCCGTTCTTTGTGTTGAAGTTTAGAACTCACAAGGATGCTCAAGCCGAGGTCAGTTTTGCGCCCTGCGAGAACGAGAATCCGGTCCCGACGCGCGATGGGCAAGTGAATCCAGACCATAGCCCTCCTCCGGCGTCGTGAAAAGCGATCGTAGGTATCCGTTGCACAAGAGTGATGTGATTGATGAATGCGGATGCCAAATATCTCGCCGCGGTGGAAAAAGAACGTAATTCCATAGATGCGATTAAGATTGACGAGATGAAGATGCTGCCAGGAAGGATCCGTCACCGGGAGGAACGTGCAAGTAGCCATGTCTGGGGGGTTACGTGTGTTCCGGATACGGAATCCTGGCCAACGTTTCGGTCCGAGCAAACGGAGAAGGCCATCCTGAGAGAAGTGAGAAATTCCTCATGGAAGAGAAGGAGGACGCATACCTTGAATACTGCACTAAGTTGAGATGTTTGTTTTCTGTCTTCAATTGCAAAGACTAGTTGTTCGGTTGTGCTACCGTCAAAAATAGGCCGCTCGGTTAGGCGTTCTACCTTTTTGATCCCATAGAAATCTATGGCTAGCCTGACTAGAGGCGGTAGGGGCGAAGAAGGTGAGCGGGTGATTGGAGGCCCCCCACGTTCCCAAGATAAGACTGTATCAAGGGGGATTTTGGTGTTGTTGTGGTATCTCTGATGCGAGGGCGATCACAGAGATTGATCGCCAGAACAATTCGTGAGGGGCGAAATCCCGAATCATGTAGACAATTTCCGGCGACAAGTCACATAGCTTGGACAAGCCGCTTATCTTAGCCATCATCTTGAATGCAACTCGGTCAATAGTCCTGTTGTCAGCGAGGTAGAGGAGCCGAGCTCTTCGCCACGGTCTCCTCCATGCGCTGATAGTCCACAGACGTTCCAGTATTTCGTGCTCCCTCAGCCCGGAGGTCTCTCTTGAGATTCGCCTGAAAATGTGGTGACATTCGTAGTGCACGGGAATGAACTCGGACGCAACGGCGCATCCTTTACAATCGGGACGTCGACATAGCAGGTGACCGTTCACCCACGTGGGGACTATTCCGGGTTGTGGAAATGGGAAAGGCCGAGTGATTCCTGTACATGACGTCGAATCTTCATTGCTAGACACTGGGATTGTATGTTAGCTTTGGGAAGCGTCTGGCATGATGAGTGTGCAGGAAATGTTACATGCAACAACCCTTTCGTGCCTCTCGATCCTGTCACCACAAGCACCGCATTGTGGTTGCAGAGGGAGATGGCTGACCGAGTCCTTGGTTTCATTCTTTTGGCCCCCATGTGTAGCAGAATTAATGCCACTCATGTCGAGAATGTGATACGGAGACTGCCAGGAGTTGATAGTGAACAGTTCAAGTTCTGGGGATTCAAGAACACAACATAAGAAGCAGGAATTAGCCAATGTTTACCCATTTGCCTTCAAGGCCCAATAGCAGCAGTTCAGCCTCAAGCAGCCACAATTTCTTACCTACCAACTGATTCGGCACCCCTGGCTCTGGGACTCTGGCCGCTGTCTCTGCTGCCTTCCTAGGTCTATATCTTGGCTAAAGTATCTAATTACAGGGCAAATATTTCCCGAAATTCCAGCAATTTACCCTCTTGTTCGTAGTACTGTTGAGGAGAGAAAGTAAAGGTGTCACACTCAGCGCTTCCATCATGGGAGGGGGCATCTGTCATATCAACCAGAGGGCGAGCAACTGGACCGAACTGTCACTGAGTCTGCCCAGCCGATGCGCTGGCTACCCCTCCGGCACCGACATGTGCAGCGTCCCTCATGCGAACCTCCCGATCATGCCAAGAGCTCGGCATAATCGTGTTACTTGGCCTTGGGGATGCTTCCAGTTCAAGAAGGTGCCGTGGTGGTTGGGGGTTATCCTTGATACATTCGAGGTGTTCGAGGAGGTCGGTACCCTGCTGGGATATCTCGATATACTCCGACATCTTTTCTTGCCTGGCAGTGTCCGGGAAGAAAGGAATCATGAAATCTTGTTTCCAATCAAATATCCACAACCTAGCCCAACTACCCGCGCATGTCATGACCCAGATGGGTTCCGTTGAGCCCATATCGATGGCGTATGCACAAGCAGCCGTGTAAACTTGATACTCCATCGTCACGAGATCGGAAGTGGTGGGATTTGCTCTCTTTGCTGCCATGAAGAGGAGGGTCGTGGATAACTCATCATCGTTGTTCAGCTTTTCGGCCACGAGGTCGACGCGCCTCAGATCCTCCGGTTGGTGAGCTGGGGGCCGCTGAGATGAGACAATCCATTCTTCGCCGGAGAAGCAGAAACTATTGAAAATATACTCCCATAGCCTGGTTGTTGCCCATTCTGGATGGTGCTGGGCGTCAGCCCAAAGATGTCGCAGGTGCCTAGTAGTGATGATGGACATGGCACAACTGCGAAGAGAGGGTTCGGTGAGAATGAAAAATGACAGGTAGTCTTGAATGAGTCTATATTGACTGGACTGGATTTTGCTGACACCTCTGGTTCCCATAACCTGAGTGAGGACGTAGCCCCTTTTATAGACAAAGCCCCCTCTGCTTCAAATCTCGACGACAATGGACTGGCAACCATGGCAGCCTGAGTCTCAAGCCTGGCTTGATGCAGACTAGTCCGCGTTGAACGACCTCTTCTTCAATCCAATAATGTTCTCGGGAATCTGCCTTGGTAGACGCAGTCGCCTTGCCAGCTCAGCGTTGGGGGCCACGCCTTCTGCACATTCCTTTTTTTGGGGCCAGTTATCTTGAGCAAAGAGCCGCGGATCAAATACGTACATGATGGGCAGGTTGATTGAATAATTGCATCGGAGAATCTCCATCGTTAGCCCGTTGAACCCAGGATGAATTGGGGTCACCGCTGCCACCCGTTTAACCTATTGTCTGGCAGGTTCGTCATTTGTGTGACGGACTTTCAATAAGGTTATGAAGACACAAACCACACATTGTTTGCCTTGATATACGGTATCCTGAAGAAGAAAAAAAAGAAAGAAAAAAGGTCAACCTAGACGACGTCTATCTCACCAACGACCCCATGGAGGCGGACGGCAATATCGTCACCTACTCCGGAAGGGAGGGAACCAGTATCTGCAATTGCCGAGCAGTTTCGGACAGGTGAGCAGGGACTCGGGAAATAAGAGCTGCGCTGGTCCAAATCTTGGTGCCGTCTATCAGAGCGGCTTGTTCCAGAGACATAACCCCCATGGCCTTAGCCATCAGCGTGGGGATGATCCTCATGGCATTGAGCCTCTGCGAGTCGGAGATAGGGATCCCGGTCACCAACGAAGTTATCAAGTCCTCAACTGGTCGCAATGAGGTTTCTTTGAGTTCCTGGATGGCGGCACCCAGATTTTCCCAGGTGGGGGGGTCGTTCCCATCGGCCAGTTGCTCGATCTCCCTCCAGCGGAGGACCTTTGTGCGGAGTGAGGCGGAGTTGGTGGACAAATTCGAGAAGACCCTCAGCGCACGGGACGTCACCCGATCGGGAGGCCTTAGAGAGGGGACCTAAGAGCTACTTGGAACTGAGAACTGGGAATAACCATAGGATGAGTGAAGAAGAAGGGTGAGGAAACAGGAGTGCGCCCAGCACATAGAACCCCTTCTTTAGGGAGGGAGAGTATGGCTCTCGGCCCTAGGTCGATAATTATAATTCGCTATCTTATTTTAGAGGGGACCAGGACCTAGGGTAGGTTTGGCAAAAGGGTGCCCTGTTTATTTTATAAATTAGTTGGCCGTGGTCGGCCTCTCATCGCCCCGGATATATTGGGGCAGGATCGAGGCGGCATCTTCCTTAACGTCGCTGACCTTAGTTAGGTGCCTGGCCTCTATAGGGAGGCACTATAACCCAACGCTTGAGATTAACACCTTCGACGACCGAACCACCCGGGGCATATTCCACGAGAGCTTCCTCGCCCTAGACCCTAAGGCCACGGGGATGCTTGAGGCCTTAAACTCGCATGGGTCACGTCTGTGGTTCCTGAACCCGGAGCTCCTCCGGACCGCGGGCCGGGACCATCACTGGGGTTCCAACTTGGCCCCGTGGGTGATCCTGTCATATTGGAAATTGGGGTGCAAAGCTGCTACTTATAGTAGCGCGCTACGTTTTTGGCACAGCGGTCAATTTGACAGATCCGTCCCATCTTCCGCCATATGCACATACGGCGGACAGTAGCTGCACCGGGTATAACATGTCAAAAGTCTGACAACACTAAATATACATCAGCTTACTCCCTAAACTTCCATAAAAACCTAGGTTTTTTTTGAGGACACTAAATAATCATAAGAGGTCCCTATACCTAAAATCTTAATTATGTAGAAAATACCTTTTAGTGAAATTTAATTATTTCTCTTAAAGGTAGGGATAATTTTGGGTGACGGATCGGGAGGTGTTGTCAGACTTTTGGCGTATCATATTACCATGGTATCCCGGGAGATGGGCAGCAGTATGCCCCCTAGTTGAGATTCCTGGCTATTTTCAACATCAACAACGAGGGACCGGGGAGCCTCAGCTATGAAGTCACAGAGAACAGTGCCAGGGTTAACTTGATGTGCAGTTGGCCTTTCGAGGTATATGGAAATCTGAGGGAAGAGTGGAAAGCGGTTGCAGGATTTCACAATAAAAGTCCTACAGGAAGAAAGGTTTGCTGATATGAGGATGCGGATTCTGGAATCAGGGGGAGGTAAGGATTTCCAGTCCATCTCAACACGGTGGACAGATTCTTGTCCACATATCTACCCAATAGCTCACTCGCCTCGCCATGGCTACTTTGCAAGATACTTAACCCTATAGTGTCTATCTTAAACGGTCATGGCTATGCTATACAAACTCTATCTACAACTCTGCAGGTTCCTCGTCGACCTGCACCTTTTCGACAGCCCACTCCCCTAACCACGCCTTCACAAACGCAATAATCTCCTCCTGCGCCTTGGCAACCGCTGGAGGTGGCAAATCAGTCGCCGTACTGTTAGGCCGCACCCCATTCTCATCCCAGTGGTGCACACCGTGTTCAATCAGAATGAACGGCTCGCTGGTCGTCGATTTCCTCTCGGGCAATCCAATCCGATGGGGTGTGGCAGCTCGCCAAGGATCCACGGCTCCGTCTATGAAGGCGACACGGGGATAGCTAAAGTCAAACCCGCCGAGCTTGTTGATTGACTCGACGTTGGGGGGTGTGGTGATGTTGAAGCCCTCTCGGCAGTGGATGGTGGAGTAGTCCAGGTCGACGAGGCGGGAAATGAGAGGCAGTTGGCCCTTGGGGACGCCAGATCCCGTCTGGAAGTAGCCCCATCTGTTTACGGTGTTAGCATTAACTTGATCAGGGAGATTCATCGACTGATGCGACTTACTGAGTGCACGTCTGGTAACCCCAGCTACGAGCCCATCCCTGGTGGAGGTCGGTGCGATTATTCTTGCCCCGACTGGAATAGCACTCCTCGACAGTCCGTTTCTTGCAGTAGGTTTCCATTTCCGTCTTGACGTATGACCTCACATACCCAATGTAGTTCAACATCCGGTTCGTGAGCGTCTCGAGTTGCTTCTCATGCCCAGCCGCGCACAGGAAATCCCTCACGGCAGGGACAAGATGCCTCGTGCTAGCAAAGAGAACGCCATCGGAAGAAACAGTAGCACAGTAGAGTCCGAAATCCGGGGTATCCTCCTCGGGATCCCAGTTCGTAGCCTGCAACGAACTGATGCCACGAGAAATCGCGCTCGCGAAATCGTCGTCTCGCAGACCCTCAAGCCCGAACGCGTTCTTGAGTCGCCGCACCATCTTCCGATCATCCCCGAGGAGAATCTCGTCCACGACGTGGGTCAGCGTCTGGGTGGTGTTTGCGCAATCGCCCGGGGCGAAGAGGCGAGCTGCCTCGTAATACTCCCAATAATCGACGACGGCCTCGGTGACACCCGAGGATGAGATGCCGCCCCAGAATACGTCGGGGTAGAGCTTCCTGGCGAATGCTGCAAATGCGCCAGCATAGGATCCGCCGTAGATGATGTACGGAACCGCAGGCGCCCTGAGATCCAGATGCTCAAGTCCCGGAAACTCGACGTGCTGGGCAAAGTACGCCGTGTCAGCGAGCGCTTGCTCTGTCGACAGGAACCGCATATTCTCAGCACTCAGGTCAGGTACCGGGAAGCTAGTGCCATAGTACCGATGCTCAAGAACGACGCCAATGCCGCCAGTTGCCTCAGCTAGCATCGCCAGGATGCCATACTCCAAGAAAGGTAGCCTGTCCTCGCCGCTTGTCTCGCCCGACGCGAGAATGATCACGGGGCCACCAGGGCGGTAATGCTGGGCATCGAACCAATACCGGAGAGGGAAATGGCCATCTGAGTGAGGCTCGTAGATGGAGTCGTTGTGGAAGTGGTCGATGGGGACGGAGATGTTGATGGCGGCTGGGGGAGACGCGAGCTGACGCGTATCGGAGTTGTGATGTGCGCGAAATTCGGTACTAGAACTGAAGATATGATTTGCGGCAGCACAAGCTGCGAGGCCTGCGACAGTGATTCTAAACAGCCCCTTGCCGACCATCGCGGATGAGCTGAAATGCGGACTTGGGATAACTATAAGTAAGATGTTGAAGTTGAAGTTGGTCCGTGGTGAATTGATGAGGGAGACCTCCACTTTACACCTTGTTGGCTGCCTATATCACGAGCATTCCTGGCGATGGATGTCTCAATTGCGCAACACGCAAGTCTTTTTTTTTTTTTTTACCATACTCAGCAATGTTAGTTATCAACCAGGTTTCTATAAGTCCTACCCTATATTCATGTCCAGGTTGAGGACGAAACCAGAGGCTTACAGCGACATGTCGCAAGGCAAAGGAACATCTACCTCACTATGGACTCTGAAGATCGCAAAACAAGTCGCATCAAGACACGATATGTAATTAGTGAATAGTATTAAGAACAATCAATAAGCTGGTTATCTAGGTGGGTATCTAATCGCCAGTTAATATGCTTCGTTTCTTCATTCGAGGACAAGGTCCCCTGAAAAGTCATTGAAAACCCCAATGTTTAGTCGTAGCTGATGTCCGCTTCTGATCCGTGATGGCTGCAGCTGATGTTATTTCTCCTCAAGAACCGCCCTCAAGGTGTTGGTTCTTCGGTCTCGGTTTCCTCTGCCTCCCAACCAGCCTTCGTGAGCCAGAACATCGCCATGAGAGGCGTAGTCAATAAGCCCAATAATCCGCCAAGCAGAAGTTTGAACACCTGAGGTGTCCAGCGATCCGCATAGACATAGTCACCACCAGTGCGTTCGCCGAGCGTGGTCAAGATGCCAACCCCAATGGGCCATAGCAGAATGAAGCCTGCGACGGCGAGCAAGAACCCCCTCAAAGCATGCTGAAAGATGGAGGAAAGAGCCGCTGCGATCTTGGACTTGTCCTGGGCTGGGACCTCAATCCCGCCCTCAGACGACGGGAGAGGTAGAAAGAAAAATCGCCTTAGCCAGGGATGGGAGGGCTCTTGGATGAACCCGATGGCCTGGACAGAGCGGTGAGAAAGGTCGTGGGCGACGAGGCCCTTCTCAACGAACCAGGTCAAGATGCACTGGACAATGATGGTGACGGCAGCATCGCCGGCGAGGGTGTTGGGCAACTGGAAGAGGCGGATAGGGTTCTTGGTTGTGTCCTGGGTGGTGTACATGACTATGATCTTGTTAGTCGCAAGCCTGCAGACGGAGGGCTAGATTGGGTAGGGCTGTTTCGCTCACCATAGGCCAGGGCAAAGTTAACGCCGCCGGACAAAACCATGCCGCCTAGACCATCGAGGATCAAGACGTAGAATAATTGGTGGCCTGTGAATTCCTTGCTCGGCTTCAAGCGCCCTTGATCCCCCGTCTCATTGCCGCTGCTATTGCCGTTACCAGCACCCTCGCCGCCGCCAGCTACAGGCTTCTTCTCCGTGACCTGTCGGCCCCCATCTCCGGTCGTCGTCAATGTGGCCGCGGTCTCGGTTCCCGCATCTACAGGGTTCGGGCTGCTCGATGCCCCCTGCTCATCTTGTTGTTGTTCCAGGAGTGCAGACGCCGCCCCCGCCTGTGTCTCATGTTGCGCCGTGGCCTTGGACATGATGACGTTTGTGTCAGTCCACTGCTGTTTCGAGGGGAAAATACGTCGGAAACAGTAAGTGGGTGAAGTGAGGATGCGTGTGGGAGGTTGATTGATGGATTTGATCTGGATAGGTACTAGGTAGGCAAATGTCGACAACCGAGATGGGGGGAATTGGTGCCAAGAAAGGGGAGGAAAGGGGAAAAGGGAAATTGCAATGGAAAAATTGTATTCAACTTGATTTCATGCTAGTCCGTGATACTCTGTAAAGAACCAGCAATTGACGGTGGAAGTAGCGAACAGAGAGGGAAAATGAGAGAAGCCATTGACGGCGGTGAACAGCCGAAAATGAGATCATCTTCCTTGTGCCCAATGCCGGGCACGCACGGGATGGATCAAATCTGATCGAAGGGGTCTCGTGATTGTTGGTTTCTAGAGATTTTGTTTTTTTTGTTGGGATAAATTTCGACTAAAAAATCACCTGATGATTGAGAACTACCGACCGTATGTCGTCCTTAGGCGAGTTTCCATCCCATCAACCCATCGTGTGAAACTGTTTTCGAGATCTACAAAACAGGTTGTGTGACCTCGAGATTGAGTTGAAAGTCGTCTTTCTCGTGCCAGTTGACGTGTTTGCACGTCTCAGATTTTAAGCTGTTTCATGTTTGACCATCACAGAAACGACAAATAATCCCGCAGGAGAAGGGAGACAGTCATATGTAGCAGCAGAAACACAAATCTGTATGCTTTGGGTTCATTATCAATCACGAATTCCTTTAAGATTCCTCGCCACGTGGACCTGGTCGTTGGTTTGAGAATTTAGAGTCCAGACACAGCGGGCGGTTGGTTCCTGGCATCAATGTCCTGTCAGCTTCTCCATGGACACTCCCTACAGTACCTACCTAGGTATATCCAATGACAACGCCCATAAGAATCCATTCCAACTCCAGCCTTTGTCCGCCACCCATACGGAAACATGCACGTCCATATCAAGGCAACTATCCTTCCGTCCGTCTCAAAGAAATTAATCCCATCCCCAAGCAGGGGTCCTCAAACATGGTCGTCGTCAGGCGAGTCTAGGTTGTCCAGCGGAGAAATAGGCGCCGTCTGGGCAACCCACCCACTGGAAACTTGGGACAGAATTCCATGGATAGGGACCCCTAGTACCTACACCTACACCTACACCTGCAGGGGGTTACAGGGGGGACGAGAGCGGGCTGCAGGCGGGGGCGCTAAGGCAGGAACTGGCGGTACGTGAGTGGCCGGGGCAGGGGGGATGGTTGACGGGAAGGTATCCCGTACCTGATCGTCCATTGCCACCATTCACAAGTTTCCATCCCAACCCCAACTTGAGCATTAACGAGGCGGTGATATTGTCAAGGGATAGAGGAAGTAGGTGTCATTAGAATATTCTGTCCCAAATCTCTCAGCCCAAAGCATTGTCACAGCTTATGCTGATGTGCTGATCTCCTCAAGCTTGCTGGAACGACATGAAGTCTGCAATCCAGGAGAACTTACACTCATTCATTACCTAGGCATACGATGCTCAAGCGCTAGACCCTATGTCAAAGCGCTTAGATCATCCAAAAACTAGTTAGAACCCCCTCTCCTCCTCCAAGCCAAGGCCAAATCTGCAACCTCACTTCTTTCGAACCCCCCGGTTTCAGGTACAGCGGCACTCGCGACCAAAAGCCCGCAGCGCCAGAAAAGGAACAAAGACCCTGAGAGACTCTCCCAGTCCGGGACATGCTCACCTCGCTTGCGCGCACGCACAGCTATTACCGCCCTTCCCCAGAAGGACGTGAGAAACACAACTCGCTTGGTTCAAGGCCCTGTCACTTACTCAATCATGACCAAAGCCGTGTCGTACGTTTTTTTTTGCAGCTGTCGAGAGGAAGACTCGCCGATGTTGGAGTTTTTGTAGATGAGTTGTTGCCGACTTTGTGGGAGGAGGATTGGTCAACTTGATGTCTGATTGAGCTTCAACTTGACGACTTCGCTGCGATTGACAACTTCGGATCCGGCATCCAAGTGGATGGAACGCTACAAAGTAGTCCGTACATACAGATTGAAGATTTCCTCTTCTCCTACCTACCTACTAAACTATGGCGACAAGACTCATCGCTCCGAGATCTACCAGGATCATGGTCGCCGACCACCCTTGGACACTGAAACCACTTGGCCCAACGCCCATGCAACCTCTCTTCTACCGACTATCCCCTTCACGGTATCTCGTCCCGGCGATCGATACCCTTGCATCCATCTCCCAAGCGGGGGAAGATACGCTTTCAGGTTGATTGAGGCTCTTCCGAGAAACCCCATGCCCCCCCCTCCCTCCGCCCAAGATGAGATAAAAGAGAGCCTCCTACCCGTCCAACATCTTTTTCTTTCCTCTTCTCTTCAGGCTCATCCATCGCAGCTTTTGCTTCCATTCACTTGCCATTCCTTACGGCTTTGCTTTCCTTGCTCTCTTTCTCTTCATCCACTTCATTGATTGAAGTCGTTTCATTCATTCACACACTCTCTACTACAAACCGCCAGTCGGAACTCAATTCACCCACTCACTCTTTCAAACCACCTTTTTACCAACTCAGCAGCTCTACCAGCTTTCTTCCCACTCACTCATCATCCGTCAAGATGCCTTCCGCTACTCGAACCCTCCTCTCCGTCATGGCTGGCGCCATCGGTGTCGCTGCCCACGGTCACGTCAACAACATCGTCATCAACGGTGCTTCGTACCCCGGTTACGACGTCTTTTCCCTGCCCTACCAGTCTAACCCTCCCGTCGTTGTTGGTTGGTCATCCACCGCGACTGACAATGGCTTCGTTGCCCCCGATGCGTTCGGCAGCCCCGACATCATCTGCCACCGGGACGCAAAGAACGCCCAGGGCCATGCTCGCGTCGCCGCTGGTGACAGCATCTTCCTCCAGTGGGACACCTGGCCCGAGTCTCATAAGGGTCCCGTTCTCGACTATCTCGCTTCTTGCGGCGACAGCGGTTGCGAGACCGTCGAGAAGGAGACCCTCAAGTTCTTCAAGATTAGCGAGAGCGGTCTTGTCGACGGTTCTAGCTCCCCCGGCACCTACGCCGCTGACACTCTCATCTCCAACAGCAACGGCTGGATGGTCGAGATCCCCACTAACATCAAGCCCGGTTTCTACGTCCTCCGCCACGAGATCATTGCCCTCCACTCCGGTGGTCAGGAGAACGGTGCCCAGAACTACCCTCAGTGCTTCAACCTTGAAATCACCGGATCCGGTACCGAGCAGCCTGCTGGTGTCCTCGGTACTGAGCTCTACAAGGCCGACGACGAGGGTATCCTCTTCAACATCTACACCCAGATCAGCGACTACCCTATCCCTGGACCCAGCCTGATCGCCGGTGCCTCCGCTGTTGAGCAGAAGACTTCTGCCATTGCCAGCTCCGCCGAGCCCCTTACTGGCGGTGCCCAGGCTACCGGTGGCTCCGGCTCCGGCTCCGGCTCTGGTAACACCAGCGGCAGCTCTCCCCAGCCCACTGATGCCCCCGCTGTTACCACTGACTCTCCCGCTCCCTCGGCCACCGGTGGTGCTTCCCGCTCCACTGCCGCCCCCGTCGTCATCGCCACCACCACTGGCCAGGGCGCTGCCCAGCCCACCCAGCCTGCTCCTTCGTCCGGCTCTGGTTCTGGCAGCGGCTCCGGCTCCGGCTGTGACAGCAGCCGCCGCCGCAAGCGCAGCAAGAAGGTCCGCCGTCACGTCCGTGACGTCCGCCCCCGCAACGTCGCCCCCATCCGCAAGTAAGAGGTGTCTCTTGCTAGAGGGAGATGATGCAAACCTACTTTCGAGTGCGAGAAGAACACGTAGAGCGTGTTGGGGCTCGCAAGGACTCAAAGACCTGCTTTTCACCGCGAGGTGAAAGAGGATAGTTGAGGTTGGTTGTTGGAAAAAGATTCTGCTGTACATATGAAGTCTCGTATACTTTACCTGTAAAATACAATATTTTCGAGCCACATTTTTCTGCGTCTTCTGCTTAGTGAATCAGTGAATTGATAGGGCCCGAGTTCATTAGACCAAGTAAAGTCAGAGCAGGTGGTATATGTATACTCAGGTTGATGAAGCCATGAACTCAGGGGCTCAAGCGAGAGGAGGTCCCAGGCAATCTCATCACGATAGGATCGTCTCATTCCGCCCGTGAACATGCCATAATAGGAGTCTCAACGCGTGAGGGGTGAATGGACGACGGCACTGTGTGCAAGAGCATCATCTCACATTGCGCAGTGTAGTTGAAGAGTGTCAGGCGGTGGTGGTCAAGGGTGTGTTTGGAAAACATGTTGATGACTCGGATATAGATGACATGTAAAGTTCATGTATAAAATAGATTAAAAGAGTGACTAATGCGTACAAATACTAAGAAATACAATGATCGCATTCCATATATCCAGTCTGGCAGCCAGCACAGCCGCTCTCGGTAGTATTTACTCGAATCAGATCCTCTCCATGAACCGGGGACAGTTGAGCATCCTCATCAATATTTCCACGCAATCGGCCTACACACAATATTATCCATAGCGAAGAAATTTCCGCCTGCAGCGTAACCCTGTGGGCTGGCTGCGTCGATCCAGATGGTGTCCTTCCCACTCTTCGATGTGGTGAAGGTGAAGTCGCCATCCATCCATCTACGGACCTGGGATGTGCCTGTCGGCCAACGGGAGCCGATGGGCTTGGAGTCATAGTTCCACCAGATGCGAAGATAAGGCACGTATTTATAACCGGTCCACACACCAGTCTTGTCGTCCGTAATGTCCACTTCGTAGTACTGGTCGAAGTACCACTCATAGGTACACTTGAAGGTAACACCTCCGCAGGTGTCCATGTCCTGGTAAATTCTCATGACGGAATTTTTCGTCAGGTCACCGACCTTCAGCATGCGGTCTGAGTTACGGCCAGGAGCGTCGAAGAAAGGTTGTTTCTTAGATTGATAAGAGATATACCAGTAGTCTCGATTCATAGACCCCTCGAAACCGCCATCCATGATGGGCATCTTGCAGGTCTCCGTGGCGACGGCGTAGGCAGTGACGGTCGACTCGATAGCCTTGGTGGTAACGACGGTGGAGGTAATGCCATTCTTGACCGTGAGGACCGTGACGGCAGTTGTGGTAGCCATAACGCCGATGGTGGATGTGGCCTCGATGGAGTATGTAGAAGTGTCGTCGACGAAGACCTTAGCCGTATAGACGAACTTGTTGATGTCCGTGACGACAACGGGAGTGACCTTGGTCAGGACAGCACCCACGGTCGTGTCGACCGTGGAGAGAACCGTGGAGGTGACATCAACCGTGGACTCGACTGTCGAAGTGAAGAGGGAAGTGCTCGTGGCTTCCTGCTCGATGGTCTGGCCAATATAGGAGACACCAGTTCGGTAATCAATGATGCCCGAAGTCAGCGTAATCCTGGTGTAGGTATACTCCTTCTTGACACCTCCAACGACTCTGTAGTCAGTGTGGGCGACCTGCGTGGTGGCTTCATGGCCGTCTGTGTTTGTGTAAACATGTGTGAGTAGGAGGTCAGCCACTGGTGTCGAGAAAATGGTATGCAAGACATCCTGGGTGACGGTCTTGGTGTTCACGGCGGTTGTGCCGTCTACAGTCACCGTCTCCGTGATGGTTTTGACGACGGGGACCGTGTGGGAGTAGAGTTCAGTGACGGTGAGAGTACCGCCAGAGATCCTCTGCGTCTCGGTGGTGGTGATGACATTCGTGTTAGAAATCGTCACGGTGACTGTCTTGACGCTAGCGCTGGCGGAGCCGGTTGGGAGGCCAGTCGGGGCCTCGCTTTCATAGACGGTGCGCGTGGGTAGAGGGAATGTGACGAGGCATGAGCAAGCAGTCTGGAAATGCTCTTCGCCGTACTCATCCAACCAGCCCTGCTCGATACTGCCCCCTGCCTCGCGCTTGTCGTGCCAGGGGAAAATTTGCCGGGTATAATACACGTTGGTCGTTGTGCGCGTGTTGGTGTAGGAAGTAGCTACGCAGTGTTAGCAATGATGCCTTCTCGTTCACACAACGGAGGTCAGGAACATACTCGTCAAGGTCGTCCAGTCATTCGTCTCGACGTAAGAAGTACTCATGCTCGTTTGGGTCCTGGTGGTCGTCGTGATGAAACGAGTGTTGGTAGCAGTGGAAACGGATACAGTGGTCGTCGCGCTGGTGACAGTCGTCGTGCCTGTAGCCGAATCAATGGTCTGGGTTGAGTAGGCTGAAGGCACCCACTCAGTCGATGTGTACTGAGTGTGGGTGTTCGTGATCGGAACAGGGTGGATGAGGATAGTGTTGGACTTGTCGACGATAACAGTGTCCTTGGGCAGGTAGACGACGGTAGTGCCAGTGACCTCATAGGCGGTTGTTGTGGAGAAGATGGTTTCGACAGAAGTTGAGGTAGTAAAGACAGTCTCGGTCGCAGTGGACGTATGGATGACCTCGGTGTCCGTAATGACGGTACTAACAACCGTCTCGTAGCTGACAGTGACGACCTTTAGGGATGTCGAACCGACATAGTCGACGGCGGTGGTGTAGACCGTGCGGGTCATGGTAGGGAGGACGACACTGACAGTACCAACAGTACGCACATGGGTCGCGGCATTCAGGACTGAGGTTTCATCGTCACGGATAACTTCGGTCACTGTCTCGTCTGGTCCATCGACAGTGAACACCGAAGTACCATCATAGACAGTTGTAGTTGCGTCGGGATACTGCTCGGTCTCAGTAATGACGAAGAGTGCATCGGTATCTGTGACAGTCTGCGTAACTGTGATCACTGGCAAGGTGGCAGAAACGTCGACGGAGTCGCTATTGTAGTATTAGTACCACATAGACATAGCCTCAAGGCGATGCTAGATTTCTCACGTCTGAGTGCCTCCCGGGACGGTAACGACTGGCTGGAGAGCAGAGGTACACACATCCTCCGCATAGGCCTGGTCGGCGCTGAAGGACGCCACGAGGGGATCATTCTTCCACTCGGGCCTCTGGCCTGGTAGAAGGCATGAGCACATGAACACGGAACTCAGGCTCGAATCTAAATATACTTACAGACAGGGACAGGCCCAGATGGTTGACATACTCCAGCAACAACTCCCGAGGAGTTGAGGAGGGTGGTGAGAAAAAATGAGAGGACGAGACGGCGAGCCATCTCTGCGACTATCAGACTTGGCTCACAAAGCCACAAGACAAAGTTGAAGTCGAATGAACGAACGGACGGTGTGACATTCACAACAGAACGAAATCCCCCTCAACCTCCAGACGGGGGAGAAGGCCTAGTTTTCATCCCACCAGAACATCCTGTTGCCTCCTGCAGCCCCATTGCCCTACCGAGACCCCATGAGGGCATTCTGTTCTGGACCGTAATCTCTTTCACAGACTATTGAAATCCCAGCTTGCATCCTGTTTGCACCTTTCCGACTCGTGCACTGATCGAGCCCAGTTGGGGCCCTTTGGACGTCAATGAGAGGTTGAGACTGGCCTGACGAGAACTGGGAGCTAGCCTATTTAGTCAGGCCTGTGAGGCCAAATAGAGGCTAGCCAGGGGGTGACAACAGGGGCAACCCAACGACTGAGGCGGGACAGGCATCTCCAGGCCCTACCCAACCCTGAAGCAGTTTAGCTACGGGGTTCGGCGATGCGCTGCAAGGCAAAATAAAGATTCGAGATGGAGTGTCGATCAGAAACAGCGACTAACAAGAAGAGCAATAGACCGAAGTGTACGGTGTAGACGATTCGAGGGATGAGTTGAATGGTGGTGATGATGATAGACGCTTGCAGTTGAGGAGAGGTCGACTTGGATAGTTGAGATGTGGACACCTAGAGTCGGTGCCTCGGGCATTATGACTCGCGATCTGGGGATAACGGCTGTCGTGGAACCTGGGCGCAACGACAAGAGCGCCTTCTCCCTCTTCCTGCGTGTCAAACCTTTGACTTGAAAATGCACTTCATTAGCCTTGAACCACGGGAATTGCTCGCAAACAAGAGCTCGTATCCTGCTTCTAAGACGTTGGTGGCGTTTTCCATGACAGACAATAGCGCCGGCCCATTAACCTCGTTTGGGCTTCTCCAAACCAAACTATTGATTGAGAATGGCGCCGTGGCTTGACCGATCTGGTACAATAACCCAGAAGCCAGAAGGGGCCAGGGAGAGAGGTTTGGGGACCTTCAATGCGGCAGAGTAAAAAAGGAGTAGGTAATTGTCAGAAAGCAAATGGGTTAAATTAATCATTGTGTTCGGGTTCGGGTTCAATTTCTATGAGGCTATTCCCCCTCTGGCTATTCCCTCTCTTAACCATCTTCTGTTTGGCCTCGCCAAGTTCTCAAAGAGACCTAGCCCCTTCGATGCAAGCCTGACGCTGTTGCGATGCTCTGTCAAAGTCACCTGATCTTCCACAAGGCTGTCCAACTTGAAAACCATCGGAATCTACCTAGGCAGGTAGGGACAGCGTATACAAACCGCAGGTGGACATCGACCCGGTTGGTCGTTTAAGCAGCAACCGAGTCCTTGGGTTTCCGCCCATAAACCAGGGTCCTGTTCCCAAGTTAGAAATCTGAGTCGCAGACAATACGATAGATGCAACTTACATCTCGTAGTAAGGGTTGAGCTTCTTATTCTTCAAAGCCTGCCTCATCTCCGCAATGAAGACCTGACACTCCTCGTATTTCCACTCCATTACCTGTGTCAAGAGGTACAGCGCAAACCCTTCAACGCCGCCGTCCACAAACATCTTGACAAACTGCCCGACCTCCTTCAACTTGGGATCGAGGCACCAACCGCCAATGGGAAGCCGGAACTTGCGCTCAGTGACTTCGACGAAACCCGCCTCGTCCATAAGATCCCGCATGCGCGAGCCAATGCCGATTTTGAACGTCTTGCCCATCTTCTCGCCGGCCTCTTGGAAGACGCGGTTCCAGCGGTGGAAGATGTGCTCGGGGTCGGTGATGGTGTCGGAGTGACCACGGATGTCGAGCTCGATGTCCTCAAACCAGCCGCCGGGCTTGAGGTGGCGGAAGGCGGTCTTGTAGAGGGCGGACCAATCGCTGATGCTGCCGTAGAGGTCGCGGATGTGGATATAGTCAAAGTGGTCGGTCGGCCAGGTCCACTCGAGCTGAGCGTCGTCTATGAAAAACTCGCAGTTGGGTGGCACCCACGCTGGCTGGATGGGTGAGATGTCGGTGCCGATGACTTGGGCGGAGGGGAACTGATCGGCGAAGTCTCTGGCGCACAGGGGGCGGTCAGTCAGCGTGTAACGGATTCCAGGCGGATGGATTTGTTATCAGCAAAGCTCACATTGCCCATACACCGGTGCCGGTTCCCACATCCAGCACTCTCTGACGGAAGAAACGCCATATTAGTTAGGTTCACCACGTTGGTGCGAAGGCAGGGAAAGGGGGCTCAGCAAGCGGCGGCGCACCTGTGGGTTGTCGCCGATGGGCGCCTGGAAAAGCTCATTATCGAAGAAGAGGAGCATATAGTGGTGCCTATAAAGGTTGTTAAGCGGGAAGTATCATACCAATGCAGCGACTGGACGAGACTCACGTTATGTCCAGGCCTTCATTTTGCTGCTCGTCGTTGGGGGCCCTGGGTTGCTCGAAATGTCAGCTCCCACTGAATCATCGCCTTTGGCCCATGTAATCGCGGATCGTGTCGCACCAGTATTCTGTGGTCTTGGAGTTGCCAAAGGTACGGCCGTGGATGTTACGGAACTCTCGGATGCTGTCGGTCAAAGAAGCCGTCGACTCGAGTTCTTCGCTGGTGAGTGCAAAGTAGCATGTCAGCGCACGCCCAGGCCGACCGAAGACGGAGGTCATGGGAGCAATGCTACCTCAGTTCCGACCTTGTGTCGTCATGCTCGTCTTCATTGTCGAATTGAGGATCCTGTGGTCGTACGAAGGCACAAGGTTAGTAGGGACGCGACCAGACATCTCCAACGGGGGTAGGCCTCGGGCGGGGGAGACGTACTGCCGCAATAGGAGCTGATGTCGTGACGCCAGCCGCTGACTTGGGACTGGAGACCGACGGGGTGTGTGTAGACTTGGGGCTGCTCATAGTGGTGGCCGCTGTTCTCAAACTCTGACGGGAATTGTGTGTTGGAGGGGAAAGGGTTGTCAGGGAGTACAAATATGGAACCTGCTACCAAGTATGGACGGAGTATGAAGTATGATAACCTGACCTTCAGTTGAGACAAGGGACGGGCCGGGCCCCCCACGTCTCGCCCCCGCTCCCAATGTGGTCCGTGCAATTGCCTTTCAACACCGCCAGCTAGGTAGCCAGTGCAAATTGTGATAATGGGCTTTGAGACAGCAAATCAGAACCAGTTTATGGGAGAATGATTCGACATGACCTGACAAGTTTGGGTACGCGAGTTGCTACGCCGTACGGGGGCTCCACTTTATGCAGCCTCGTATTGGTCCAACACTAAACCCCGCACAGGTCGTTCGTTCTGCTGCCCCACGCCTTGACAACGAACCAGCCAGACGGGAACATGTTCATGTTGAACGAGGTTAAAGACGATAGCCTTGTGAAACATATTTGCTTTTAAAGGAAATAATATTGCCTACTACTTATCCAACTTCTATAAATACTTAAACAAAGGGAATTTCCGCGAATAGGGGGGTATCGTAAACTCGTCCTCTTAAAAATCAATCCCAGCAACCCAACCCAACCCAACCAAGCACCAAACCCCATCAAGTCACGCAAAAAGACCCAAGTCACTTCGCCAGTCCAACCAGAACAACCCAAAAACTGCATACCAAGAATCAGGCAACCCTCACATCCTCTTCGGGTTCACAAACGACATCGTCTCTTGGTACGCCTTGACCATCGACCGCCCCAGAGCCTCAATCATCTGCCACAACCTCTTGGGGATGTACCTAATCAACCACAGGATCCCAACTCCCATATACCAGATGCACTTCCCGAGGGTACCGAAAAGACCCTTGAGCACATCATACGTCATCTTACCAAAGGCCACGATGAATGCGCCGATGGCCTTGGGCGCATCGATAAAGATGGCGCGCGCGAGGTAGCAGAAACCATCCCAGATATCCTTGAGAGTGATGCCGCGGAAGAAGGTAAGTACGGCGCTTAGAGCTGTGTGTATCAGCGAGAACAGGCGCATAAAGATGGCGCCGATTGCTTCTCCGATGCTCGTCAGGCCCCGGATGAGCCAGTCGAGGACGGTCTTGAGAGCGTCCGGAATCTTCTGAATCGCCTTCCAGATCGCCACCATGACCCGTTTCAAGAACCCCGGGATCTTCTTCATGCCTTTCCAGACCCATTTAGCTCCCTTCTTGATATGTCCCGGTAGCTCAATGATCTCGCGCTTGATCTTGGCCGGGAGCTCCTTAGCCTGGCGCTTGCACCACGCCGCAGCCCGATGACGACGCTTCCATGCAGACTTGGCGATATACTTGGGCATATCATAGACGAGACACTTGGGGAACTCCCAGAATAAAGCCTTCAGAAATCTGAGGAGTCGCTTTCCAGCTCTCTTGAACAGCACCATCTCCTTTTCATGCGCCGTCTTCCAGCGCAGCCACGCGCCCGAACGACGAGCGGGGAGGAAGTTGACGATCTCGCGGTGACCGTTCATAGCAGCCAAGCGCAACGCAATCGCGCCGTCGGGAGCAACCAGGCTATCATCTGCCCCATAGTCTTCCATGAGCACCTTGACAAGAGCTAGGTTTCCCTGCTCAGCAGCTTGCTGGAGTGGTGTGCGCTGGGGACGCTCAGAAGGACGGAAGTTCTCCTTGGAGGATTGTGTAGCTCGTCCAAAGGCGTTGACTGTCGCGCCGAGTACGACCAGCCTGCTCACCATGGGCGTCTTGCCGCTGCGCACCGCGGCGAGTAGCGGTGTCTCGCCGCCTCGGCTTGTAGTATCGGGCGAGACCCAACCGCGGGCAATAAAGTCGGCGACGACATCATCGTGGCCAGCCTCGATGGCGGAGAAGAAGGAATCGACGATGCTGGCTTCTAAATGGAAGGCTTTTTGGTAGGCGGCGCGGTCTTCGGGAGAGATAGATCCTAGTAGCTCGTGGAGGTGTACGTCGCTAAAGTGAGGGGAATTGAGGATCGGGAGAGTGACGCCTGGGGTGTTCTCGATTCGCTTGGGGAGATCGCCATCGTCATTCTCGGAGTAGGCGGGGAGTTGGTTTGGTGAATGAGAGGCGAAAATATGAGTGGCGGACGCGGGAGAGATGGAGATGGAGGATACCGAACTCATTGAAGCGTTGGGGTGTTGACAGAGGCAAGTAGGTTGGTCGGTTGTAGGCGGGGAAGCCATTGTGCTGTTTGTGTGTAGGAGAGGGTAAGATTAAAGAGCTGACAGTATGGACAAAGGCGATGATGATAAAGGTCTGGAGAGAAGAAGATCAGTGGCGACAAGGAGGGAAGTGGCCATTTTTGAAGCTATCATGAGCGCGTCCTAGGCTACAGTTTTTTGCCTTGTCACAAGGGAGTTGTGTGCCTACCATTGGCGTTTCCCTAGGTCTTTGTCACGCAGGGCTGTGCGGAGGAACAAGTTGGAGGCAAAGAGGGCACGTTGAAGGGTGTTGTCGCGAAGTGGAAATGGGAGCTGAAAGACACAGCCACCACCATCCACGTCCTGTGCACTAACAAACACTGGTGTATTTTATGCTATAATCTGTTAGTGCCCGTGCCCAGTAGGAACAGGCCACGGGAGTGGGAAATTACGCGCTGAGCCAGGTCTTAAGTTGAGGCCTTGTTAGCGTAGGCTGCTTCGTGGGCGTCTTGCCTCCTCAACACGCACAGCCATTTGCGTTGTCCGGAGGAGTCATCAGCCTTTTTTGGGCGGTGCTTCGTATGGGAGTCTAGCATCCAATCGATCGTTCGGGGTTGTAATGTTTTGAGGTGGCTAAAGTGTAGAAAGGTGGCATTTCTGTCTCTAGAAGGATCTCAGAGTCCTAGATGCCTATAGATAGATCTACTGGCAAAGGCAACTGCCGAGGCTTTCACAGATTGCATCTTTGTGATCGGGCGATAATTTACGGAGAAGGGACGCACTTTCCTTGTACAGTATCTTCCGGTGCTGCAACAAGGCACTTGAATGGTGAGCATGGGTAACTGGATGGATTGAACTGGGTTGCGACACTCTCCCAACAAGCATTGCAGTGCATCTCTCATCCCTACCTATTGCAAACACAGAGCTCGGATCAACTTTAACGGTAAGTGGGAAGCATTGGGTTGAGTCTTATTTTCACAACACTTGAAGGGTTTCGCCTTTACAGCCAAGAAACATGTAATTTTTGGTAAGCCGCCCAAATGCTCTAGGGTAGGTAGGTGTGTCGGAGGTTGTTTTGAAGCCCTCACCAATTGTCTCAAGCAAATCCATCCACAACTCAGCCAACATCACTCATGGCGAATCAACCTCTCTAGGCTATAATGACAGCATCTGCACTACTCCTCCTCAAACAATCCCATCTCGTATTATCTATCCAGTTGCTGTCCAAGACTCCCCCCAAGGCGTCAGAATGCCCCACCTTGACGACACTCCAAGCCGCCATCACGACGTTGAGATTTGTCATCTCACGCTCGAGATATCGGCTCCCGCTAGTGGGTTTCTTGTGTTACTACTAAAGGATTCGAATTCCGTCTGAAATACTCATGTCTGTTTTCTCGTAACCGAAAGTAATCTCTCTCTCGCCAAAGCAGGACCATGACGTTGATCAAAAGAGACACGAATAAGACTCTAAAGGGCCACAAGGCCGTCATCTTGACCACAGTGCCCGCGCCCCCGGAGCAATTAGAGGCCATTCAGAAGCAATTCCCGGATCTCAAGATCATCACTCGCATTCAGCCATGGGGTGCTCCGCTAGGTGATGATTTTTCGGATGATGAGTGGAAGGATGTGACGATTCTTCTCACGTCGACAGTCTTTCCGACGAGAACTCTGGCACCCAAAATCCAGTATGTTCAACTTACAAGTGCTGGCGCCAATCATGTCCTCGACAAGCCATTGCTTTCGGAAACGAACATCCCTTTCAGCACGGCCAATGGCGTCCATGGGTAAGTTGGTTCCAATCGGCGATCTGGAGTCTCCCATGTCTAACATTGTCCCAAGTCCTCAGATCTCGGAGTGGATTATCACCACCTTCCTATCTTTCCAGCATCAATGTGAGTCAAGGTCAAACAATTGGGTTCTCAGGTGCTATGAATTGGTTCTTTGGAATTGGTTCTTTGCGCTTGGAAACTTATCCTTCAAATCTGTTTGTCTGACTTGAGGTCTACTCTACTAGTCGACATATACAAGCAGTTCCAACAAGAGAAACGTTGGAATAGACTTAACGCCAACCCGGAAGACGCCGAGGACGCTGTCGGCAAGACAGTGTAAGTACCGAAAATGTCCTCCATTGCAGAATGTAAAAAAAGACTAACACAGTTGAAGAGGAATCCTGGGTTACGGCAGCATTGGTCGTCAAACAGCCCGCGTCGCCAAAGCCATGGGTATGGACGTCCACGCATACACCCTGCACCCCCGTACAACCCCTGAGTCGCGCAAGGACGACTCCTACTCCCCCACCGGCCTCGGCGACCCGGACGGCGCTTTCCCAAGCAAATGGTTCTCCGGGACTTCAAAGGAGGAAATCCATGCCTTCCTTGGTTCAGGACTCGACCTCCTGGTCATCGCGACGCCCTTAACTGACAAGACGCGCAATCTCATCGCCAAGCCCGAGTTCGAGGTCCTGAGGAAGAAGAAGACATTCGTTTCAAACATTGCGCGAGGGCCCATCGTCAACACGGACGACCTGATCGAGGCCTTGAACTCGGGTGTGATTCGAGGTGCTGCTCTGGATGTTACGGACCCCGAGCCGTTGCCTGATGGCCATCCGCTATGGAGTGCGAAGAATGTGACCATCACACCGCATATTAGCGCTGCATCTGCCGCGTATTACTATCGCGTGCTAGATATCTTGCGACTGAATCTGCTAAGGTTGAGCGAGGGGAGAGATGATCTCATCAACAAGGTGAATAGAAAGGAAGGCTATTGATACCAAGTTGGGCTGGAACCTCCGAGAGTAACTCGAAAAGGGACAGAGAATTAGAGCATCTAGAAAGAGAAAAAAAATTCTACGAAGAAACACAACCTTGCGACGCCTTCGCAGTGCCCTATGCTGGGCCCTGCACAGGGCCCTGCTGCTTGTCCCTCATCAAACACTTGATGCTGTCCACCTCAACAGCTCCGTACGTCTCGTCCAACAACTCTATCACTCCCAAAGCCGTGATTTCCGGATCCCAATCATCTCTTACGACCACAGCATCCGCATCTGCACCACCCAATTCCAGAAACATTTTCACGATTTCGGCCCAACGTGCTGTGCCCTCTGGATCGATGTCGTAGTACTCTATCCATCCCCGCCTCTTCGCATCCCGAAGGTGCCGTAGCACCGCTAGCCACGGCGTGATGGGGGCGAGTGTGGTGAAGTCGGTGTATTGATGGTTCGGGCCCGGGCTGTTGCAGGAGGGATGGGTGAGGAGATGGCGAACGAGACGAGGGGACGAGAGAGGGAAGATGGTCTTGTTTCGGGAACAGAGGAACTCGGTTGCGTAGGACAAGAGAGGTGTAGCTTCTCCCCAATCGCCACTGTCTTCTTTTTTACTGGACTCCCGCGCCTTAGTTTGAGCTTCCAATTCTTGACAGATGTAGTCCGTTAGACCAAACTTGGTCGCGAGGCACAGGAACGGCTGTTGAACGGGAGGCGCTTTCATCCGCACTTCATACGAACCAAAGCTGCTTCTGGCCCAATGATCAAAAGGGTCCGAAGGCTTATGCAGCCAGAGCCAAGACAGTGTCTTGTCCATTTCATTCAGAAACTGCCGCTGCAGCAGCTGAGGATCTGTCCTGATGTATCGCGCGTGGGACATGGCGAGCGCAATATCCGGATACCACTCATCAAGCTGTCGGTGGCGCTCGATCTCTTCAAGAGAGGACTTTAGCTGGAGCACGTAAGATCTGAGTAGGCGGAGGTGAGGATCAAAGTCCTCTGGGGCGAGACTCTTCAGGCGTTCTCCTGCACCGTCAGACTCCATCAGCCAATCTCGAACTGTGCGGTGGATGTATGTGGTTTTGCAATCCGCAAGGCGCCTGGCAATATCGGAACGTTCGTTATTTCCCGATACCCTAGGTGCGCGCAAGTTCCCACACCTGCGTCGAGGGTGAAGAGTGAGAAGCCCCGCGAACCGTCTCCAGACGTGTCTTGCCGTCTCTTCGCAGCGACTCTGAATTTCATCATCTGTAGCTTCTTGAACGGCTCGCTCCAGGGCTGAATGATCGTCATTGGCATTGAGGGCAAATGCGATCTCCCACACGGTTAGAGAGATCGCAGACTCGTCCTGGATGAAATCGGCGACGAGTTCTCGGGCGCACATGAGGTGGAAAAGCGCTGCAGTTTCGACGACCTCAGTTGTTGTTTGATCATCGAAGAGGAACTTGGCAAACAAAGAATCCAAGTCAGAGGGTAGACTGGTCAAGATTGTCGACAACACAGTCAAGTCGTCGTCCGGTAGGAACGCTCTCAACATCTTCTCAATCGCCAATCTGACCCAGAGAAAGACACCGTCTGCACGTTGAACCGTGGCAGAGAGAAACTGATCTGCAGCATCTCTGTCTTTCCTGAATAGTCGCCGGACGTAGGTATTCCTTCGGAGAGAGTCCTTGGCGTAGCGAAACATGTCCTCGTAACTGAGGTCCTGCAACCGGGTATTTGGGACAGAGCCCTGGAATGCTTCCTCAAAGACGACCCAGGGGCGCGAGGAGAGACACATTTTAATGGCGTGATTGTTCCCTCTCAGGGTCAAGTCTTTGAAGAAATTTATGATGTCGTGATGGTCACCATCAAATTCGTCGAGGCCATCGATGAAGAGACATATATTCATACTGGGCAAGGCGGCGTCGAGGAAGGAGTGGAAGGCGGCCTTCAGGTCCGGAACATCCCACTCGAGGACGATTTTGATCCTTTCCTTTGTGGTCGTCTGCCGTAGTTTTTGCCACAGAGTTGGAAAAGTGTGTTCCATGAGGTCTGGGTTGGCTGACAGCAATTGATGGAGGAGATAGCGCAGCAACCCAGTCTGCGATCTCTGTTCCCGAGAGCCGCTGGTCCAGAAAAAGAATCCCGCTGTGCAGATGGACTTTTCGCCAGACCATTCACGTAGGTACTTCATGCCACGGGGGTGTTGGGAGAGGAATCTCATCAAGGTGGACTTTCCAGAACCGGGTTTCCCAGTGATCCAGTAGATGGGGCCAAGCGTTTCTTTCCGTAGCCATGTAGTGAAGCTGTCACGGAAGAGGAGTTTGTGACTTTGTTCCAAGGAAGAGTCGTTGAAGATCCATTCTAGGGTTTGGCCGTGGGCTTCGGTGACTTCGTCTTCGCGGTCGTGCATGCTATGGTAGGCGAGGCTCTCTAGGATGAAATCGTTGACGATTCCTGTCGAAGTGAGTAGGGAAAGGTGTTCTATCTTTGTATTCAACTCGGAGGTTCCGGGAGTGCCGTCTCTGTTGTCGCCTGCAGCCTCTCTGGCGTTGTCTTTGGCGGAGGGAATCCCATTTCGATTGGTGTCGGTTCGGGGTGCTGCGGCTGGTGGCCGATTGAACAAGACATGACGGATAGGTTTGCTTGGACATGGTCAGAAGGAAGGTAATGTTGGGCCAAATTTATTCGACTGTACTTACTCGGGTTGCAACTCTCGACATCGATGGTTGAGTTCAGTAAGACGGGCTGCGAGTGCGTCGAGATCCTCTGTTGACCACAGTGCGCGGATCTTGGCAGCATCGATGACGATGTCATTGAATCGACTGAGATGAACGATGAGGTCCTTCCCGATCTTGATGGAAGCGCTGATAAGGCGACGTGAAGGGTCATCTCTGGCTGAAGAGGTATCAGTCTCTAAGCTGATAAGCTGATCGACTGCGAGACCGAGAGAAGTCTTGAGACCGGCTGCGCTGTGAAAGTCGGGAGACACAGTGTCGGGAGTTGAAGTATCGTGCACCGCTCTCACAGCTTGATGAATATCAGCGGCGGTCTTCAAAAGGCTAGTGGAGAGATCCCAGTGTGGCTGCCCGGAGTTGGGAGAGAGTGAGGATGGGGAGGCAGCTGGGGCCATTTTATAGCATGTAATGGCGGCAGCGCGGTGTCAATTGTCTCTAGAGCTATGAAGTTGATCTATAATGGGATTCCTGTGTGTGGTGCCTTCGAATCTGAGCTGTGACGGCTTCTCAGCTCAAGACTGTAGCTGAGGAGGTGGAGGGAGAGAGAGAGACAGAAGAGGGAGATCTGACGATTCAAGGGGGGAGGGAAATGAGATAAATACGAGAAGCCACGGTCTCGTCTCACGTGGCTGGTGTCACGTTTCGCAGCAAAACCCTGGCGATGCCGGTCTAGGTGGCCATGTCCCCTTCGCTTTTGCATTCAGATCCCGAGTCGTTTATTGCTGCTATCTTGGCTGTGTTGGTCGGCATGAGCGTGAATTGACACCTAGTTAGGCAGCTACCTCCTCAATACCCAAATGGCTCGTTGATAATTGGGGAACGAGAGCCACTAACTACCTAACCACCTAAGGGCGGCGCCCGCTCTCAGGGCAAACTCACCACCTACAACTGCCCATCGCGATGGCACCTCGACTCGCGTTCCTATCGCTCCTTGTGCTCTCAGCCCCTGTATTCGCAAGCCCATCGCCAGGATTGCCTATGGTGATCAATACATGGGGCGGTGACTTTGTGGCAGCGACAGACAGCGCGTTTCTCTCCCTCTCCCAACATGGCGTGTCTGCCCTTGACGCTGTCGAGATTGGGTGCAAGACATGCGAAAACAACCAATGCGATGGTAGTGTGGGATATGGTGGCTCTCCCGACGAAAACTGCGAGACAACACTTGATGCCATGATTATGGATGGGTTCACGATGAAGTCTGGCGCCGTGGCTGCGCTGCGTAGAGTCCGGCATGCCATCTCGGTCGCACGACATGTGTTGGAGCATACCTCGCACTCCATGTTAGTGGGTGACCAGGCGACCGAATTCGCCGCCCAGAATGGATTCAAGCTTGAGAATCTCACAACCACGGAATCAGCTGAGAAGTGTCAAGCCTGGCGGACGAGCAGGTGCCAGCCAAACTACAGACTCAATGTCAACCCGGATCCCAACGCTTCCTGCGGGCCTTACGATCCTCAGAATGGGGTTCTTGGTACCGACGATATCCGCCAAGCTTCTCACGATACGCTGTCTCTCGTCGCTCTGCACTCCGACGGATCGATGGCTGCCGGCACAACAACCAACGGCGCTTCCCACAAGATCCCCGGTCGAGTCGGCGACGGACCCATCGCCGGTAGTGGCTCTTACGTCGACAGCGATGTTGGAGGCTGCGGTGCGACCGGGGATGGAGACGTTATGATGCGCTTCTTGCCTTGCTACCAGGCTGTTGAGAACCTGAGACGGGGCATGTCGCCGACCGAGGCAGCAGAAGACGCTGTACGGCGGATGCTGAGGAAGTACCCGGACATCTCCAGTGGAATAGTTGTTGTGAATAGCGAGGGTGAGCATGGAGCTGCCGCGAGTGGCTGGACTTTTACATATTCGTATCGAGGCGGTGATATGGGGGAGACCAAGGTTGTCACTGTGCCGCCTCTCGACGCTTTGTCGCATTCAGATCTGTAATGCTAGATGTAGACTTCCGATTGGATTTCTAAATGGGGTGGTCGTTAGAGCGTGCCAGAGACAACAGCTGACAAGAACTGTCCTCGCAGCGAGTTTTGTTGCTGCGCACTGCTTAGAAACCTAGAGTTACGTACGTATAACCGAATGATAGAGTCGCTTCATGGACTATGATCGTATTGCATGCACATAGCTTGTGGGAACTTGGTTCTTGATTAGTTAGCAGCTTGGGAGCGGCTGAGAGTTTCGTGCTTGAGTTCAGCCTCTTGCGACAAGCTGGGTAATTGTTCGTACCTGGCGAGTTCTGAAAGATTACATCAATATGATGTGTACTTGAGACAGGGTCCGTATAAATATCTGGGATTCTTCCTCGGGATCTTCCAGCTTGGAAATGTGTCGCGTTCATTGACATCTTTGTCTTCTCATCTTCTCATCTCACTGCGTGTTGCATCATCGCCTCATCATTGATCATCTGGTTACAGACACGAATATGTCGACAGACGAAAAATTCAGTGACAAAGATGAGGTGAACGTGAACGACATCGCCCCTGAAGGTGATGTTATCCTGATTGTTGGACCAAAGGATAGCAGCGTTCGACTGAGAGTCTACTCCCAATGTCTATCCTCCGCCTCCCCAGTCTTCAAAAAGATGCTGGGGCCCGATTGGCGTGAAGGGCAGGGACTCTCCTCCTTGTCCCCCAAAGAAGTCTTGCTTCCAGAGGACGATAGCGAAGCATTGCGACCCATTCTCCTGGTGGCTCACCATCGTAACGGCGTGCCTCAAGATCTAGAATGTGCGGATGTTCTGGACATCGCAATCGAAGCCGATAAGTACGATTTTATCGAGGCTCTCCGATACGCTAGGATCGAATGGTTGAAACCACGTCAGCAAATGAGCCTGACAGACGCTGGTTGTCTTCTGGTCGCGGCATATCTGCTACATGACGAAGAAGCATTTGCGACTCATAGCCTGAAGCTTGTCATGGATTACAAGGGGAAGTATTCTGATCTTTTTGATCATAACGTCATCAGGCAGACGACACCGCCAAAACTTCTCTGTAAGTCATTGAGATGGTGAAGTGATGATGGGTGCTCTTGAACTGAACAGTGTTTCCAGGCCTCCTGGAAGAAAATAGGAATCGGTTTCGCGCAGGTCTATTGCAGATTCTGACCGAGGGCAGTGCCGTGCTTTGCTCGGAGTGCGGGCTGGGGCAAGAACGCCAGAAAGAATATGAAGCTATCCTAAAATCGAGTGAACTACTGAGCGCGTCTCCTATCTCGGTGGTCACTGACAGAATGATGCGCGCTTCCCCCGAAGGTATGAAAAAGATAACATACTGTGATTACATAGGCAGACATAGGCACAGGAATGATAATGTGTTTTCGGCGAAGCTGGTCAGTCTGAAACAGGGTGCTACGATGTGTCGTACCTGTTTACGAGATGGTAATTCTTGCCAGTGCGGGTTGTCGGTTTGATGTGTATAAATTGGACGTAAGGCAGAATGATATCGGATGTAAATAGTCATTTCTATTTTCCGGCTGTGACTGCAAGAATAGGCATCCTTAGTTTATTCTCTTGATTTCTGGTCTCCCTGGCTCACTTGTTTGAAATATCGGCTGGAGTTATTTCGCAACGGCAAGATTCCGCTTACCTCAAATAAGCTATCCCTCTTTACGAGCCGGGAAGTAGTCTAAGAGCGAGGACGGATGGTAGATTTGTCGCCATCTCTTTGTGGCTCTATATCGTCGAGCCTCACCCATACTCTACCTCAACACATCTCAACTGTTGATCAGTTTGCACCTCAAGGTACATTCCACCCTGACTCTCGCCCAAAATCACCATCTCTAACTTTGTCTCTTCTCCGACACCCCTCACACCAGTCGCAACCTTCAAGTCGTTGACTTGCTCGCCCCGGCACCAGCATTATGCATCCCCGCCGGCGGCTTCGACCGCAGCGCCAGCACCAGTAACTCTCCGAAACTTGGCGGCGTCGAGCCGTGCTAAGGGCTTCAAGTAAAGGCCGTGAGGTAGAGGTGGAGTAGGGTGATGCATTCTTGGAAGAGCAGGACGGCTAGGGCTAATTTGATAGTAGTGCTGTCGTGGATACCATAGCGGGAGAAGTGTTGTAGCCAGATATTCAGCACGACTATCTCGCCGCCCTCACCTGTGTAGGTACCACGGTAGTATTTGCCTAGAAGAAGCCAATGTCTTGACATCATATCGGTGAGATAGATGGATACGAATGCAGCAGGGCAAATGAGTGACGACCTTGGAGAGATAATGGGGCAATTCAAAGACGTGAGTGGATGGAACCAGCAGCTGAGCTCAGGACAGCTTGATCCATGAATTGGGCTAACTTGACGCTCATCACAACGCCGGCCTGGTCCTCCAAACCTGGGTTTTTCGAGTTTAGTCCGAGCTCCTAGAAATGTTGAGTTTGGGACTTCATGTTCATTCTGTATAGTGAATTCACGTGTCAACATGATTGCTATGACATAGGGGCTCGTATATTCTGAGTTATGGTGACAGACAGCAAGATAAGAGCAAGATAATTAAAAGAAACCACCAAGTCAAAACAATCTCTGCAAAAGCCCAATGGACACAAAGTCTCCTCCACAATTCCATTCATCTAATAGCACGAGGAGCTGTAACTGCTGCTGCCACCTCCGCCACTGCTGCTGCTGCTGCCACCTCCACTGCTGCTGCTACCACCTCCAGAGCTGGAATCATCGCAGCTGCTAGAGCTGTAATTATAAGACTTGGAGGGCTTGGGCGAGAGGTGGGTTGTTGATGTGGTGTCAGTCTTTGGTGCGGTGTAAGTCGTAGTTGTCTTGGTGGTCGCTGTATTGCTTGAAGTAGTGTTGGAGGTCGAACAGGGCTTGGTACCAGTGCCGACAGTGGAAGGCTCCGTGACTTCAAGGGTAAACAACTGAGCGATGTTGTAGTTTATGCTTGGGATAGCCGAGTTGTCTCCGCCGGTAGACTTCTTGGGTGGCTGCGTCTTAGGTGGTTGCTTCTTGGGAGGTTGCGTCGTGTGAGACAACGTGGTAGGTGTAGGCTTGGGGGCAGGGTCTGGGCTGCTCGGCAGCGCAGGCTTCGGCAATTGCACGGGCTTTGGAGGTTGCGTAGGCTTTGGAGGTTGTATAGGTTGAGGCACTTGCACAGGCTTTGGCGCCTGGGCCTGCTTCTCCTGGTCTTGCTGCTGCTGCTTCTGAGCACGACGGCGACTGGGGAGCCAGAGACACATGATGACGGTCTATTGTGGGGTTGCGAAGTGGACAAGTGACGTGGCTGGGTTGTAAGATTGAGAGCTTGGAGCTTGGAGGCAAGTTCAAAGAGCGAAGAGCGAGGAGGGTTGATTAAATAGTAAACAGAGCTGGTGGTGTGGTTGAAGAGGGCAGATTGCTGTAGATGTGCTATTGCTAGTGATAGCTCTTTTCATTCCACGCAGCCAAAACCTAGGATTTTATAGCAGTGATCCTCATCGCCCATGCCGTTGTGGAGTTCAGTGCTCTGGACAGAATCCGCAATACCCTCCGCTCCTCACTCTGCTCTCAAACCGGGCAACATGCAGGCGAGCAAATCATCCGAGCAACGCGCTCTCCCACTTCGCCTCACCTCACAACAGAGGCGTCGGGAGGGGCAGCGCTTACCTCGGCCAATTGCCGCCATCGAGGTGACAGAGGCCAAGTGGTTTCTGTCGTGTGTCTCAATCTCGGTAACGAAACGAGACAGGATGGCCGTGCTTGCGGGAGTAGGAGGACCGCGAGGCAGAAAGCAAGTCGGGGAACTCCTCACAGCGTGAAATCCTGAACCCTGAACCCTGGTCTGGGGAGGGACATTGAAGCCGGGCGTAACTAATCAACCCCTGCGTGTCTTCTGCCAGTTTACGCGCAGGGGTGTCTCCCAGCGGCGGCAGCGCATTCAGACTAGGCAACCTCGGGGCAATTTCAGAGGGCTTTAATTTGGTATTTGCCGCAATACTCCACCACTTCTTCTGGGCTCGAGGCTGAATCGGATGCCAAGATAGCTTCATCTGGAGTGACGATCAGTTTCATCCCATGTGGCCTTCCACGGATGCCCATGACTTCGTTACTAGAGAAATTATCAGCAGTGTAGAATCAATCTCGCGCTGATCTCTGGCTGCTTATTTCCTGAAGCTGGCGTGAATGGATTCCACTTCCTCCTCAATGTCTCAGAGGCATCAAGCCGTCCGCTCAAGATCGGAATAGTTCCGATCTGACAAGGATGCCTAGATTGAGAGGGCCAATCACGTGAAAACGTGGTAGAACAGGTAGAACATGCATCCTGCTGCCTATTCACGCTTCCACCGGGTTTTGTGTTTGTCCATCTGGTGATCTTAGTTTTGCTGTGACATTCAGAATGGACCTAGACATCCCTACCGAGGCCTACCAGGGCGGATCAGAGGTCCCCAGGAACGAAACTCCCATCCAAGTTGCGAAAGATGAGGGCCAGGGCCACGAAAGCCCAGGTTCCCCATCTGCCCAACCAAAGCGGCGACGTCTAGCTGGCTGGTCACTCCGGGACGAAGACTATGAGAGCTCTCTCGATAGTCGTGACGGCGGCGAATATGAAGACGAGACTCCATTCGAAGTACTTCAGACTTGGCTCGAGCTGAATTACAAGGACTCTCTCTTCGCTTGTGGCGGCACCATACCAATCGAGTCTCCTGGCCAAGAAGAGAGGCCATCATCGGCTAAGGATGCCACTTCGCGCCCAGCCTCTGTCACCAGCAAATCCTCAGCCATGTCCAGTGTCCCATCGACAACCCCCCATCCGCGAGTCACTCTACGATGGGACCCTCAAGATGAATCAGCCCCAGCAAGTCATTGCAAACTCACGTTGCCCACTGAAGGGTCCAAATCGGGTAACCTTGACCGTCTGCTTGCTGACATGAAGCCTGCAAGCTTTGGCTTCGGGGGCGAGCACGTGTATGATGAGAGCTATCGCAAGGCATCGAAGCTAGATCCTTCGAGCTTCACTACTAACTTTTGCCCATACTATTCTGGGATCGTTGACATTGTGTCCCAGCTTCTCCTCCCAAATCCGGGTTCGAAGAAGCAGCGAGCTATCAAAGCTGAGTTGTACAAGCTCAATGTCTGCAACGCCAACCAGTAACCATCTCTCGTTCTTCATCTAACTCAAGACAAGGCGTATTCAGGGCCCTCTGGCCACTTCAACTCACACGTCGACACCCCTCGCTCCCGCTCTCAGTTTGGATCCCTAGTGGTTTGCCTCCCCGTGACACATGAGGGAGGTGCTCTAGAAGTCCGTCACAAGAGCCAGGCTGTGACCTTCGATTGGGCACCGGGAACACAGTCCGACAAGCCACAAATTCAATGGGCGGCATTCTACAGCGACTGCGAGCATGAAGTGTTTCCAGTAGAGGATGGTCATCGTATCACTCTCACATACAATCTGTATGTGACTCGCGGTAACGGTCAACTGTCGAGTGATCCCATTGCCCTGGACGTTTCTCAAACTCCCCTCTACCGACACATCGAACAAGTTGTCAACGACGAGAGCTTTTTGCCCGACGGTATGATTTTCTTTGCCACGTCTCCCGATCAAATATCTTACCTTGGCTATGTGTATGATATGCTGACAGACTCCTTTTCAAGGTGGCTACCTATGTTTCTTCACTACACATGCATACCCTCACACCTCGTCACTGGGCTGCTTATTCGAGGCCCTCAAAGGGCTTGACATGGCTATTTGGCAAGTATTTCAGCGTCTTGGCTGTGGAGTGTGCCTAAGACCTGTCCTCAATGAAGATCCTTTCCAAACAACGACTAAACGTTACGACGTTGGCAAGACCTTTGATATCGACTGTTTTTGGGGGGCTGTCAGTGAAGAAAAGGATTGGGAGGATACGCTCAAGACAGATTGGGGTCTTGAGAAGATCTCAAATGACGATCTTGTCTGGCTGAACCAACCTGATCACAATACAAAGCAGGCCTCATTTGCCTATACTGCGGTGAGTTTGAACCTTCATTGGCAACCGATACGAGGTCAATGATGCTCTGCGCTGTGAACTTCCATCAGTACTAACCTCGGGAAGTACGGAAATGAACCTTCTTGCTCCATTGCCTACTCCTACTGTGCGATCATCATTGGCGTTCCGAAGTGGGAGGATGGTCAGAGAAGGGCACTTCAGACAACTTTTCAGACTAGAGAGAACTGGGATACTGACCCGCCATTCCTTCTTGAGCCGGGTATTCGCACTCGCGACTTCGACGCTCATTACTAGTTAGACGCGAACTTCAACATCTGTATAGACATTCTAGGGGGAATCGTAAGTCCCCAGTCACACAGAAATCAAATCTTCATGGAACTGGGGCTTATCGAGCTACGCATAGCTTAGGAACTAAACATGTTGAATCTACCTCTCTTTTTGTTTGCTTTTGCATTTGATGAACGGTGACGGCCGGTAGTCTGATGCCTAAGCTCTTCACGGAAAGACGATCCACCATGTGAAGAGAAGATCAAACAATCGCCTTGAGTCCTAAAGTATGAGCTAGAAAGCTGTAGTTGGTATTCACTCGATAGAGTCACTGGGGCTGTGCTGTAGGGTTATGATTGACTATTTCGTCAAGTCAGGGAATGAGGTGCGCAGTTGAGAGATGGAGTTGAAAGAAGAAGTTCGTTGCTTGCAGGCACAGGCTTTTGAGCGGTAGAACTTTTGACATCTTGTAGGAGTAAGTAGAGCGCATTGCTTTGGCTTGTTGCCAAGATTGCCTCGCCGCAGCAGAAACGACGTCGTGGGTGGCTGTGCCATTCTTTTCATAGCCAATCGATATACACAATGGCCATTGTGCCTCACCTGCTACGTGGTAAAACGCCCAAGTATTAGCTAAGGCTGAATCTGAAATTCCTAGCCACCGAATTATCTTAGGACTTAATCCCATTTAGACCACTTTCTGCCCTTGACAACGTCTAAAGCCAGCCCTTCCATCCCTCTTCCGACTTTCAAGTTGACACACGCTCTCAATGGCTGACATCTTCGATAATCTCATTCCACTGCTCATCTGTAGCACGCTCCAGCTACTGTCTACTGCGGGCGTAATCCAACTGTCACGATTCCTTGATCGAGCCTTAACTTGGCTTCGAATCGCTCACGGCGGACTCCTATTGATCAAACTAGTTTTCCGCCTTGACCTGGCAAATCGGTTGATCCGGGGGAGCTTCCGGAAGCTTCAACTGGGGCTCCGATTATTAAAGGACCAACTTTCCCGCGAAAATGATGTTCATGTACGAAACGTGGAGGGGTTTAAGAGACGAGTTGCCGCTCTGGCGAATTTCTATTTAGAAACCCCGAAGTCGCCCAATGCCGCAAAGGTCAGCAAATCTCAGTACAAATATTTGCCTCTCACCAAGAAGGATCATATCCGGCTTCTTCTTCTGGCCCCCAGTTCCGCGCCCACGGCTCCCTTACGCGGCTTTCTCCTGCCTACCCATGTGGACGAAGAAACCTCTTACATCGCGTTGTCCTACTGCTGGAATGACACCATTTACACGCCTTCTGATGATGGTGAACGGGCTATTCTCCTCGAAGACCTCGAACCCCTACCGACAGGAGGTCACTATGGAAGACTGCTCGCCAAGAAACCTTTGCCTCTCACTCCGAATCTGATCAATGCCCTCCGTGCTCTTCGGGAAAAGGATGCCTATCTCAAGGTTTGGGTCGACCAGATCTGCATCAACCAGACTGACACGGATGAACGATCTTCCCAAGTTGCATTCATGAACCGCATCTACAAAAATGCCAGCTTCGTACAAGTTTGGATTGGAGACGATACTCCGGACAAAAGTGTGGCCAGGGCCTTCAACCTTGCTCGACGCTTGGGAAACTTCAGATGGCCCATATCTAATGCGTCTACCAACCCTCTCAGGCTTGAAAAGTACTCCCCCAACATCGAATTGTGCCGGGAGTATGGAATTCCCTTGTTGGGAGAGGCATTGGACGAGTACGCCACTCTGGTGTCGCTCATCTGCCGTCCATGGTTCTCCAGGTCGTGGATTGTGCAGGAAGTGGCCCTCAATATGAACATCAGGGTGTCATGTGGCTCTTCCGAGATCGAGTTCAGGCCCCTCTGGGCCGCGATATCAATCTGCTATCAAGAATTGGGGAGAGGCTCAGGATTGGTACCAGAACACATCAAAGGGTGTTATGAGTCCTTGAGCCATGCGTTTCCAGGGTTTCAGGAACAACTACCTCGGGACCTGCTCACGGTTCTCCTCGATCACAGATGCTGCTCATCAGCAGAGGCCCGCGACAAAGTGTTTGCTTTTCTCAACATCGCAGAGGATGCGGCTGATCTCGGAGTCGTTGCCGACTACAACTTCTGTGCTCGGTCTGTTTTCACCAAGACAGCGGCCAAGATCATCCGCCACTACCCCAACCTCGATATCTTGGGTCATGCCACACCATGGCCTTTGGCAGACAGTTCTGAAGGAATAGCTTTCGGAAAGTGTAAAGATGCAACCAAACGTTGCCAAGATCAGTCGCATCCTCTCACTCTACCAAGTTGGGCCCCTGACTGGTCCGCAATGGCCGATTGCTGTTCAGTCAGGCCCATAAGACCAGCAAAAAGAGTCATCAGATTCTCTGCTACAAAGAATTCAACACACAAACCCCAATTTCGCAACCATGATACTCAACTAGGACTAGAAGGGTTCGTTCTAGACCAAGTTGCTGAAGTCAGCAGGATCTTTGACGGGTCGCTCTGGAAGGGATATGCATATCTCAAGGATGCAGAGGCCATGGCAGTGAACAGTGCAACAGTATACGAACCCACGGGAGAGAACATTTGGGACGCTTACTTCAAGACAATAACCGGTGGCGACCATGTCCTAGCTACGATATACGGGAGGCCAAGTTACGAAGTAACAGAGGACGACGTGGCCCTTTGGACGATCCCGCCCGCCAAAGAGTCGTTCCGTGAACGATATCAAGCATTTATCGGAATTTTTCGCCTCGCCTCCTTTCTAGACACACTGAGATCTAAGCTGAGGGCCGACTCTCGGGTCTTCAAGTTGGTATTCAGCATGGCATGTCTTTGGTCACTTGACTGCCAGGTTTCCCATCTCGAGGACGATGAGCAGGCGATGAGATTTGTGAGAGGAATCCTTGCGGGCCATATCAATCGAAGATTCATGCGGTCCAATAAAGGATACATTGGCCTCGCGCCCCCTCAAACTAAGCCTGGGGACCATATTGCCCTTTTCGCTGGGGGTGTTGCCCCTATCGTGATTCGTCCAACGAAGCAGTCAATAGATGCAACGACGTTGTGGCGGATTGTGGGAGATGCATACGTCCATGGGGTTATGTTTGGTGAGGCATTTGAGGAAGATAGATGTGAAACTATGTGGATAGAATAACTACGTTTTCTCAGATAGATCAGTATGCTGGATAGTATCTTGAGGGTTCATAGTAGATAGAACTGACCCGTTACCATTCAAGCTCGAAATGCTGGCTACTCTTCAGTCTCCGTCGCCCAATCGTCTCTGTCATTGCTGGAGAGGAACAATTTGCACGAATATTATTTGCCTATCACCGCCAACAACCCAATAGTTTTGGGTTATATAGCATGAAAGCTACTTATTTGGGCCCCTAGTTTACCACCAATGAACGATCAGTTCAACAACTACACCTACTAGGCTTCCCTTGTATCTATGGGCACAAACGCTCAATCTCTGGCGAGAGCAGCACTGCAGGTATTGCTCACCAAACATATCTCTGGCCAGTAATCTCATTGAGGTCAAAACCCATCCATTCCGCAGTCCGCCAAATTCCAGCCAGATCAACTTGATCTGGTAGGACCTTTACCAAGGAACCATTTCAACCATCACATACCGAGTGTTGAGACTATAGTTCCACCACTCGGTGCCGTCAGAATCAACTCGCGAAAGGCGGCCGATGACTTCTAAATCATCATCCAGGGCTTTTGTACCAACCGCGCGTTTTTGGCTGCAGCCAGGACAAATCTCCACGTGTGTTGAGTGTGCGAAGCGGCAAGCGTCTGAGGTCGGGTTCGGGCATTCCCAATAGGTGTGGTTTTCTTGTGTACCCTTAGACAAGGCCATCGCCAAGTTGTTAGTGTTCTAAAAAGGCTGATGAGCTTGGCGAAGTTGATCAAAATGCTCGTGGTATGGATGTTGGTCGGCAGTCTGGGAGATAGGTAGTCTGAGCACATTGCGGGTTGATTATATAGCAGTACTACGAATATCGAATCATGTCTGAGAAGTTAGCTGAATTGATTACTGTATCGACGTGGATAGTCTTTTAGTTTGTCATTCACGGTTTTGGACTTACACGTTACGGTAGACACAGTCATGAACTCTTGGACATGGATTCTCCCCGCATATCCCTCTCATTCATGGCATTGATCACGGACCAAGGTCCCACGAGCAAAATCATGAAATAATAGACTGACAGTGACGCATTTTGCAAAGAAATAGGATAGCCCATGCTAGGAAGGCAGCCGGGGTTGGGCGGAACTTGGGTTCATTATTAGTTGTAAAGAGCATCGCGATGGAATTATCATTCAAGGCAAATCGGGGATAACTCTAAGATACCTTTTTCGGCTTCTAGCTTAATAGGGGCAATGTTTTCAAAATCAGCCTTGGCCGTTTCTCCCGGCCCATTCCGGCCCTGGTTGGGTGGTGCCATCAATGTGCAGTTCTAAGAGTGAGCTGGCACCTTGCATCAATAGCTTTAAGAGGCTTGCTTTCCCAGCCTGGTTTGGAGGCCTCTGCATCCTTCTTGTACAATTGTTTCCTAGTCACTTTTCTCTCACCGCTTTGCTCGAAGCCTTTCACGGACAATCAGAACACCACACTAAAGCGTCATACCGTGAATATTTGGACCTCGTCACCTCGGCGCGGGTTCTTTGGCGTTTTTCTCGGGTCGTAATAAAATCGAACGGTTTGTCTGATTCAAAGCCAATATGCGGCGGGGTCTCCAGAGACTCTTCTTTTGGCACAAGGACAAAGAATCATCGTCCATTCCAACGGAGACTGAGTCACTCGATCCCATCCCTTCCAATGCTGGTCCCAGCCATGCTACAGTTCCTACTCGTCAAGACTCTAAGGATACAAGACCAGCATCTTTTAAAGATGGCGACCTGAAGACTCCTGGCCAGAGCGATATCAAGGAAGTAATCTGGAATGAAGCATATGACAATCTCAAAGAAAAAGAGACCGAACTAGTTCAGAAGTATGAAGAGATTCTCGAAAAACTCCAAACTACCAGCGACGTCACATCTCCGGATGGCACAAGCCAGGAAAAATCTGCCAGGGTTGACGATAAAGAAAGCAAACCCCATCGATGGCAGTTGATGGACGAAGGCATCAAGATTGGACTTGCCAGGACTGAGAAAGAAGCCAAGGTGAAGGGGCGAATTGGTGATGTCATGGAGATGATTCAGTCTGTACGGAGCCTTGTTGACATGGCTGTGAAAGTCTCCCCAGAGGCCTCTCTGGCCTGGACGCCTGTGTGCCTGACCTTGGAGGTGAGTAGCCCTGACACTGAAGTCTACTGAAAGGGACAGCCTGCTAATAGTGAGCAAGATCCTGGCAAACCCGATAGCCCAATCCGCCGCCCAGCGAAAGGGAATTGAGTACATCACTTCAAGAATGAAATGGTACTGGCACCTCGCAGATGAGATTTTTGTCGACAACGGCACCAAGGTAGTAGGTGCTGGATCGCAGGAACTGATCAAGGAACACATCGTTCGCCTGTATGGAGAGCTTCTAGCATACCAGATGAGAAGTGTCTGTGTCTACCATCAGAATCGAGGGCTTGTTACCCTAGCCGACGTGGTCAAGCGCGACAACTGGGAAGAAAAGCTCAAGAGTATCAAGGAATCAGAAGCAGCCCTTCTAAGCGACTCGAGACAGTACAACAGCGAGAAGTTCAAGCAGTATCTTCAAGCCATTTCTCACTCTACCGATGTCATGCGGAAGGAGGCTGAGGCTTGGAGGGAAAGCCAGGGGGACAAAGAGTGTCGGGAACTCATGGCAAAAACCATACCATCTGTCACCCGGCAGCTCATCCAGGACCGAAGAGGCGGCCTTCAAGAAGCCTGCTGTGATTGGGTTTTCGAGTCCGACGACTTTCAAGAGTGGTTCGAAGACCCTACGAAGCGAGTGCTTTGGATCAGCGGTGGTCCTGGCAAGGGCAAAACCATGCTGCTTTGCGCCATCATCGAACGTTTTCAGAGTTACCGGGCTCTTGACTACTTCTTTTGCGTGGGGACCGACTCTGCTTTGAACAACCAAGCAGCAGTCCTCAGGGGTCTCATCTACATGATCATTGAACGCGTGCCGTCCTTGGTCAAGTACGTGCGACAGAACCTTGATAAACTGAAGCTTGAAAAGGAAGGGGGCGAGCTTGCTTTGTTCACAACGCTCCATTCCATCATCGAGGACCCTTCAATGAGCGACGCGATCCTCTTGATCGATGCTCTCGACGAATGTGGCGACAGCATTAGGCGCATTCTCGACTTGATCACAACCACCTCTTCCTCAAATGTCAAATGGTTACTCTCAGGCCGGGAGACGTGCACAACTATCCAAACAAGACTCGGCAAGACGCCCTGGTTTTGTCGCCTCAACCTTGAGCAGAATCAGGCAGCGTCAGAAACCGTGCGGACGTATGTCCGTCTCAAGCTCGCCGATATCTGGAACACGGACGACTATCGTGATTTTGAAGAGCCTGATCCCGCAGGGCAAGAGGACATTGAGAACACACTGGTCGAGAAAGCTGGTGGCACTTATCTCTGGGTGGCCTTGGTTCTCTCCGACATCTCACGAGAACTCGAAAAGACTCAACTGATGTCAACGGTTGATTTCGTCAAGAAGAAAATCCATGAGATGCCCAAAGACCTCGACTCTATCTACGAAAGGATAATGAGTCAGATTTTTGGCGGAGAGGAATCGTCCTCGTTTTATCGAGAAATCCTGAAAGTCATCTTCATCGCCTATCGACCCCTGACACTGGAAGAACTCCAGTTCCTGACGAAGAAAGAGGAACTAAGAGCTATCAAACCTGCAAAACTAAGGCAGATGTTGCGCCAAGGCAGTCCCTTTCTTACAATCGAGGATAACACAGTCGCCTTCGTGCACCAGTCTGTCAAGGACTTCATCTCCAAGCGAGGATCAGATCCCAAATTCGCCATCCTTTCTTCCGGTAAGGAACACCTCCATCAAGAGATTTTCCACAGTTCGATCTCTATCTTGAGCGAGCGCCTCAAGCGAGATATTTATGGGCTTCGCCATCCTGCCGCTAGCATTGCCGACTTGAAGCGACCAAATCCCGACCCCTTGGCGCCTGTTGCCTACTCGTGCGTGAATTGGGTTGCTCATCTCATGGATTCCGGTTGCATCGACGAGCAAGACGCTCATGACAAGGTCTACAAGTTCTTCCAAGACCATTTCTTACACTGGATAGAGGCTCTTAGCTTGCTGGGAGCTCTTTTCGAAGGCACAGACGCAATGTTCAAACTGAGAACCTGGGCAGTATGTCTCATCTCTGGATACAGGGAGCTACCATTACTAACAGTTCCTAGGGGAACCTCGGCTCTACAGAGCTAGGAGAATTTGTCTATGATGCCCATCGTTTTTTCAAGACATTCTTACCGGCGCTCTGGGACACGCCACTTCAAGTCTATGCCTCAGGGCTGGTTTTTGCTCCTCAGTCTTGTCGCGTTTGGACAACAAACAAGAACGGGGGTCCTAAATGGATTCGAAGCGCCCACGGCATTTCCAAGAACTGGGATCGCTTCTCTGCAATCCTGGCACATCCTGCCGACTATGTCAGGTCGACTGTTTTCTGGGAAAACAGCCAGATGATTTCGAGCATTGCCACAAGTGATCTGTGCAACAGAGTGTGCGCTTCGATTTGGGATGCATATACTGGCTATGCTCATCACGCTATTTTTAAGATGGGTGGGACGGAAGAGCAAGTGCTATCGAACAACGGTCAGAAGTGTGCTTGGGTAGTACCAGGGAAAGATCATTGCTTGATCGAGGTTTGGGACATTGCAACTCGGGATGTCCAGACTATTGAGTCTGACTCTATTCAGCCGACGTTCGCTTTGTCCCCAATCGGCGACTACCTTGTTCTCTTATCTGACATGGCCCCCGTGTTGGAGGTTTGGAAGTTGGCCAGGGACTCAGAAACATCAAGCCAGCCATCCTGCCAGCAAAGGATTAAGTGTGTCAACAAGGGCCAGAAGCCGATTGCTTTCCTGAGTCACATGCATTTTGCATGGTCAGACGATGACATGATATACCTGGAAGAGGTCGACGGACAACCGTTGGCTCAGTTCCAGGCCAGCGCAACTGTGAAAGGCCTGACAGCGTCTTCCGGAAACGGCTGGCGGCTGGTATCGTTCACAGATGAAGACTATCAGATATGGGATACCCGGAGCGCAGAATGTATTCGGACATTCAAGAACTACGAAGCCACGCAAGATGATTTTGCTTTGTCTGCGGATGGCTCAAAGATCGCTCTTGTTCCATCATCTAGGACTTCTTCCGAAGAAGGCAATACTACCGTCGAGATTTGGGATCTGACTTCCGCTGCCAATTGCGTCAAAATTGATGCTGGCCCTTTCAACAAGCTGCTCACCCTCTCCAGGGATGGTCGGTGGCTAGCCTCGGCCGGGCACAACCCAATCGGAGCCGTCGTTTGGGACACAGCTCAAGGAACCCAAGTCGTGTGCTTCAAGAGCGAAGATTCCCAAGACGGTTTCCTATCGTCGCTCTCTTTCTCCTGGGATAGCCGGTTGCTCGCCATAGCAGACAAGAATGGGCAGGTGGCGATATTTGATGTCAAGACGGATCTTGATATTCAAGAGGCGGCTGGGTTTGAATTGCAAGCCGGGGAGAGTCAAATATCGCCGAACGGGAATCTTTTCTTTGAAAGTCGACATGATGGGCAGCTAAGGCTATGGAAACTCAAGGACCAGACTCATCAGATCCTTCCAGAGCCCCCAACAGGTTTGACTCATTGGCTTGAAAACTCCTGCTTCTCAATGGATGGGCAGAAGATTGTAGCGTACTGCCAGGGACGTTTACACATCTGGGACCTTTCTCAGGACGAACCAGTCTGGCTTCGGAGCCTCGAGACTGATGTCAGGATTGAGACGCTCGCATTCTCACGAAAAGGGAACCTGATTGCCGCCGGCGGGGGCGGTTCGACGGTAGTTTGGTGCTTAAAGGATGGGAAACAACTCTCATCAAACAGACCCTTTAGCAGGAGTTCCTCTAGCCGAGATGTGCGCGTCATGTCAGTCACATTTTTACACGGCGACCTTGTCTTGGCCTCCGGCACGGTTGATGGACGGCTCTCATTGTCTGGGATCAACGGCGATTTCTGCACGCGCGTCCAAGGGCACGAACTCCGCATCTACGCTTTGGAAAGCATGCTCTCCGAGGGAGTAGAGATGTTGATTTCCAGTAGCCTCCGCGAGGTCAAGCTGTGGGATGTCACAGAGCGGGAAAATATGAAACTCATCCGGACCATCTGTTTGAATGGCACAGTCACCCAGCTTTTGCCCCAACCATCTAACAACAGCATGTTTTACACAAATCTCGGGATTCTCAACCTGACCAGCAAGTCCCTCGAAACCATGGACCCAACTGGGAGAGATGAATCCGGGGGGCGTTTGGTATATCCCTGCCAGGGATATGGTGTGGAGGAGAGTAACGAATGGATTGTAAAGGATGGCCAGAAGATGCTATGGTTACCGCCAGAATATCAACCGTGTGATTCCCAAGTAGCGGTCTGGGAAAACACGGTGGTCATTACAAGCGTTCGGGGCTGTTTGATTGTTCTGGATTTTCATGAGAATGGGGATCAATATTTGTAGACTCTAGGGTTGTGTGATATTTATTTCTCCGTGTTTCTGTCTCATTATTTTCCCAACCGGCCGCATAATTCGCGACTTTAATTCAGTGGATGAACTAGTGGTGCTTGGGAAAGCAAAGAAGTGACACGCTTTTTTTATATGATAGAGACATCTCCAGGAGACCTCATATTTTGTTCTAGGTGCAGCGCGATAAAATTGACGATAGGGACGGGATGGAACTAATCATTGGTTTGACAGAAGTTGTAAGAGTGGCCACTCTGATACCCCAGAAGCCATTCATTCTTCACGAAGCCCGACCCCTGGATAGGGCAATAACTTGTTAGTATTATCCCCCGTCTCTTGAGAGTGGATACCTAAGTCTTGGCCATGTATTTCGCCTAAATAGGCAAATCTTTCGCCGATCACTGTCTGTCGCCAACACCGCCACGTCCGTCATGATTGGTGTCTTTTCAGAGAACTACGGACCGCAACTTGCCATAGCCTTGACTTGGATCGCTCTGTGGAGTAAGCACTGCATACTCAATCCCCCCGAGTCCAAACACCCGCTCAGGGCAATGCCCATCCTCTACTGAGCCACTCTCCGCCCACGTATACCTTTCCCCCCTCAGCACATCGTCCAAATCGGGATCCTAGGTTCCCTAATAAACCGTTAATGCCAGATCAAATCGCCTGCCGGGAACCGAGAGTAGGAACCATCCATCCACCGATGCTAACCAGTTTCGAAACTCGTGGTGAACCCATCAAAGACAAGAGATTCCAACCCGATGAGTGGCGACTCCAAACCCTGCTGGGAATGCCTCAAACGGCGTCTCGTTTGCGATTTTGGTCGCCCTGGATGCACAAAGTGCCAAGCCAGGAATACACCGTGCCCTGGTTATGACAAGAAGCCGTTGAAATGGCTCCAGCCAGGCCAGACTCGGTCCAAGGGGCGACGCGCGAAGAAGGAGTCCAACGTCATACGACTCACTCTCAAGGACTCGAGCGAGGTCACTACCGTCTTTGACGCGATTGAATACTGTATGTCATTATGCCATTCTCATCGGATATTCTTCCCCCCTGATCTCAACTAACATCCAAACCCCTGCACTCTCACCGTAATCCTCCATCCATTCTAACCTTCCCCAGACAATGTCTACATCTGTCCCGATCTGATAGCCAACGGCTCCGTCGGCGGCTCCAACTGCCCCTTCACCCTGCACTTCGCCGAGGTGCCATACCTCCCCGCCTCCATCCGCCACACCATCGTCTCTGTCGCCCTGGCCCACCGAGTACTGCAGTGCGAGCAGGGATTCGAAGCCGATAGGGCGGCGTTGTCTGTGAGATTGCAGAACCATCGAGGTGCGGCGATTAGGCACCTTACAGGGGATCTAGCAGGTGGCCAGAAGCCGGGTGATATGACTTTGGCGTCGATATTGACATTTTTATTCGCTGAGGTATGATGGTTCGTAGTATCTTGAATTAGGACTGAGGAATGAACTGACACGTTGATAGATACAACAGAGCTTCTCTTCTACTTGGCGGCAACACTGCGATGCAGCCCACACTATCATCGAGCTGTTGGGTGGGATAGCCGATGTGATAGTCTGTCGTCCTCAAATTCGACCATTATTTCGATACTTTATCCTGTATGTCCTTCCCATGCTACTGGTAATCCAACCTCTCATGGCTTTACAGAGTAGAAATCATCGGTGCCACCACAGCACCCATCATTCCCGAGCAGCAGATCCGTCGCCAACTAGAAGTCATTGGCTTTCTACCCGCCGTTTTCGGCGTCGGCCTCAGCACTTCCCTCCCCTGCCCTCCGGAGTTGCTGACCTGCGTTGTCCTCGTCAGTCACCTAAGGGCCAAGACTCACAGTGGCGTTGTATCCAAGGTCGACTCGCAAACAGCCGCCATAGAGCTCCTTACCCGTATCAGATCCTTTTCGGTAGAGGCATGGACGTCACAAGTCATCCACAGCGAAGAGTTGACAGAGGATACGGGCAAGCCCCTGGCAAAACGGCAGGCCGTCTCTTTGGACTGGCAGTGCATCGCCTACATCTACCAGTCCGCTGTAGCCCTGTACTGTATTTCCTCGCTTCTTTACCCAATGTACACCAAAGACGGAAAGCAACCCTCAACGACCATTGACGTCGCCTCCCTCAGAAAAACCTACTGCGACGCCCTCCTCTGCAATCTCAAAGACATCGCCTCCCATTCCAAGAGGAAATTCAGGAAACTCGTGATCTGGCCTCTCGTAATTCTAGGCATCGAAACCGACGTCAACGATGAAGCATCTAAAGCATTCATCTCTGGTGAGCTCGCCTGGATTAGCAAGACTCTCGGAACGGCGTCACCACTACTTGCACGAGAATTTTTAACTAGGATGTGGAAATCTGACTGGATTCCCGCGGGGCATGGGAGGCGGGATTGGGATACTTTGTTTGATAAACCATACGCATTTGTAATTTGATGATGGATGTTAACGTTCGTCGGAGCTTTACCTCGAATTTTAGAATGGGTATTTCTATTCTGAAAACACAGGCATCATGACTCGGCCAAAGCTACCTTCTAGAAGTAATAAAAAAGACTTGGGAGAATAGAATCGACCATCACTCTTTCTTCCCTTTCGACATATCCATAGTCCTCCTACGCCGTAAGTTCCATAACTGACGCCCACTTTCCTCATCATCCTCATTTGGAGTACAATTCAACCACAGTATCCAACCAACCATTAGAATGGTAGTCAGAGGGACGACGATCGCAAAGTAAATCCGAACCTGCTGCCCTTTGCTCTTGAACTCGAACATTTCGGTGGAGAAAACCGTAGCGACAAAGGCACCCGGAAGGAAGAGAATGGTCAGGATCGACAGCGTCTTCATCGCCTTCGAGTCACGCAGAGACTCCCTCGCTAGCTTGGCCTGCAAGAGGCTGTCGCTCTGCGCAATCAGGTTGTACAGCTATCATTACTGGTTTTCAGTCCTCATGTCAGGTCAAGGGGGGGGCACTCAATACTCACAACGTTCCTTTGGCTCTCAATCTTTCCCGGCAGGCTTTCAATCTCGGAATCCTGACTCATAGACATGCTAGAATACATGTCCATCATCACCTTTGGTTGCCTGTCGTTTTGCAGGCATTCCTGCAAACAAGCTCCCAGCTTCTCTTCAAATCTTCTTCGTCGACCGATTTCAGCCAGTTCCATGCTGCATTTGTGCAAAGTCATGCTCAACTCGTTATAGAGACCATTATCTTCATTTAATCTCTTCTCGGATTTCAACTTGTTCTCGGTCAATTTCCTGTCGAATTTCAAGTGCCGCAAGAGTTTCTTGTCGACCTCTGTCACGTCTCTCAAAACCGAATCAAACAATTCATAAGTCGCGTTGTAGTGGGCTTTGAATAGCTGGATAGGTAGCAGCATTTCATGAGACTCATGGACATTCACGAACTTGTGAATGTCACCAAAGATCTGCGGAAACTTGACATCGTTATCTGCCTGGATAACCCCGGATAGCATGCTTGCAGAACCAGGAACATCCGAGTCAGTTACTGAGAATAGGAGCAACGACCAGAAACCACTGTTGTAGAATGGGGTTTGAATGATGTATTCTAGTCAGACTGAATTAGTTACAGTGCTTGCACAGTGCGGTGAATGCACCATCCCTCCTACCTTTGAGGACCCTGTTTCCGTCTTCTACTCTGAGAACCTGGCAGCTCCCTTTATCGTGGCGTCGAGTGACTGAGAAGTCATGTGGAAGGTCAAAGAATTCTGCAAGCATGTGGGCAGGAGGCTGGCTGAGGAGATCTCCTAGCTGTTCGAACGTAGTGAGTTCGTTCTTGGCTGATTGCCTCACTCTGATTGCGTTAGAGGGGTAAAGAATGTGACAAGAAGATGAAGAACACACATGAGGTTACAAAAGTGAGTTCCTCCGGATTGCATGTGTTGCGACTGCTGCTCGCCATCATTGGTGGTCCCTTGGGAGGGCCTCGCTGGCTGCACTTCCTATCAGCACAAACGTCGACTAACAAAATGAGACTCGGGTTAGATCATACTCGTCCCCCTTTAATCCATGAGAAGTATTTCTCTAGATCTCCCTTCTCCAGTGACTGTGACACAGGCTGCTGCCTGTCAGGGTTGGATTTCATGTCCCACAAATCGATAAACCAGGACTTGCTGTCACTTGTCCCAACCCGGGTTGACGCAAGGAGGTCTTTAGATCCACCGGTATCATCCCCAATGTCACATTCGCCTGTCTCATTTTGCTGGATGTCGTTGCGAGTCGGGGTGTCAAACCTTGCCTCCAGACAAGATGAGAGGTCGACTGAACTCAGATTATCCAGCTCAAGTTCCCGCAAGTGAGGCAGGGCTTCAGGCCAAAAAGGAGGGGCACCTGGAGAAAATATGACGGGGTCGACGTCGTTTGGGGGTAAGCCGTCTTGAATATTGTGGAAGAAGAACCCAAAGGATTCTGTCTGAATGGTGATATCAGCACTGAATGTCTCATTATCCCATCGGTTGAGGAGAATCGCGGCTCGTAGATAACTCGGAATTCCTGAGCGAAGGGTCGAGTTTTCCACCATCTGCCAAGTCACGGCGTTTTGGTGTCCAAATTTCATGGTCTTTGAGCTGGAGATCGTGCAACTAGCTTCAACCTCCGTCGTCAAGTCGTGTTCAAACGCGGCCTGCGCCCCTAGGCTCATATGGGCGCCAACCGAGCCGCCGAGGCGAGCTGTTGTCTGCTGTGTCGGAGCAGTTGGGTACTGATGAGAGTGAGCCTAAAAAGGCTGGGTCGTTGTGGCTAGAACTGACTTACGACCTTAATGATTCTTTCAGGGGCAATTCTCAAGACGTGGGGATCGGATTGACTAGGTTCTCTGTAGAACCGGAGTGAGATAGATGCCTTTTTGATGCGATGGCCCAGCTTGAAGGGCGAAAACCCGAATTCCAGAACCAGCAAGGTTGCTTCATACCCATGAGGGTTTGTTTTTCCGTGGATGACGCCTACTAGACGTGCTTGAACAACACATGGTGATTGTCGATCAACAAGGTTCCTTCGTTGGAAGGGGTTTGAGACGTCATTTCGGACCATGGCGCTAAGGGGGATTTGAGGGCACTTGACGCTGCTGCGTGGGGAGAAGAAATGATTTTAACTCTGTATAATGCGGGGTTAGGCATGGGATAAATGAAAACCGCCTTCTTAAAGTGAGGCTGGCGGTTGACAGTTGTCGTAATGGCAATGCCACTGTACCCTGGCAGGCCAGGTTGAACCATTGGTCAATATGAGACAGTTGGCTGCATAATAATGCATCAGCCCAGCCCAGCTGAACCTGGCGTGCAGAATCTTAGCCAGCGACCAGGGAAGTCACAGCAATGAGAGCTGCTGGCAAGCCAACCACCATCTACAAGTCGGGCAGCTCTGTGGTTACGGCCACCACGCCAAACCTAGCCAGTATCCTCAGTTACTCAGGAAGTTTTAACGGGCCAATATCTTCTCTAAAGCCCGAGGAAAAGACCAAAGGGAGAAACCCCGGAATTGCGAAGAAACCTGATATTGCCAACCTTGATTGGGGAAAAGGATAGGGGGCTGTTTTATAATCGTTCCTCAACGAATAAGGAGACAAATCAAGAGATTTAAACCTAATAAGACGCTTATTTAAGGTTATTAAAAGCAACATGCCAATTAAGGCCAGCAACGGTATTTAGTGGATAAAGTAAGAAGAATCCCCAAGAAATTTCATCAGGGGATTAAACGTGTAGAGGCAGTGTCAAGGTATTTCGTTTTATCTTTACTCTTTCTGGACCAGATCTGTGATCCCCATGCAAGTGGTCAACATCAAAACAAGTATGCCTATTCACAAACGGGAGTCTGCCCGAGAAATCCACCCACGCCTTGCACAGCCTACTTCGACCCGGGTCAGACGGTGGGATCTTCGGGCGTCACTCAGCCGCATCAGATTAAAGCGGCAAGTCATTACTCCACACTTGGTTTCTGAAACGGAAATATATTTTCATAGGGCATCGAGAGCCTAGACTGGTGTCAAGATTTGGCCCAAAAAGGAAATGAGCTTGCATCACAAGTTGACTCCATTGACGACTCATTTGGAGGGCCATCTCAGCTATAAAAGACATTGAGGGTTCGCGATGTCAGTTCCAATAATCACTCACTACTTCTTTACATTCAATCTCATTCATTCATTCATTCAACGTATTCCTTCATCATTTCTTCTCACACCATGGTCTCTTCAATCCTTCTCAGCCTCCTCATCAACCTCCCCCTCTCCCTCGCCATCTCCTCCCCACCACCTCTCCACCCCCAAATCCTCGCCGACACCAACCGTGATGGCATCGTCAACAACCTCGACAAACCAGAAAAATACCTCTGGACATCCACCCGCGGAGCCATCTTCCTCCCCAACGTGGGAGACCAACACCACCGCTGCGCCTTCGTCGACCTCACCAAGCAGCCTCTTAGTAATCACGAGCTCGCAGCTTGCAACGACGCATCTGGTGATCGTCTCTTGACTCCTGAGTTTGCGGCTCCGCTCAGGACACTCCCGCTGGGAAATCTGAGCGAAGATGCCGTTGGGACTATCTACACGGAACCAGAATCTACTCTCGGCCGTGTCCGGATCTTCTGGAAGAACGACTACACCGAAGATCCCTCAGGCTGGTCCCTCATTGACCCCCAGGTTTCCTTCAATGCAACTAGCCTCGCCCAAGGCCTCACCCTAGTCATCGATGCCCGGGAACTTGTCACTGACGCATCCATCTGGGACGGCACCGTCAACGTCATCTTCCACGTCACGGACGGACCCCGAACGGGAACTGACTTCGTCGCCATGAAACAAGCCCCTGTACTCGTCCACCACCACTTACAGTCCCCTAAAGTCGTTCTAAGCACCGACGGAGACGTCACCCTCTCCAAATTCCAAACCCCTTTCATCACCGCTCTCCAAGCCACCCTCGACAACATCACCCAGGACATCCCCCTCGTCCTCTTCAACGAAACTGACGATATATGGGCCCAAGACTTCCTCGAGCCCGCCTACGCCAGCATGCCCGGCCCCAACGGTCCCACTTCCATCCGAGTCATCCTCCGTTCCGCGCAGTCCGGTCGAACCGCCGGCCGCCAAATCTTCTCACAGCTCCGCGGCCCCGGAGTGGGTGTGTTCCAGCCCGGTCTAGGCTCCGGCTTCGGACACGAGGAGATCAACTCGGGTGGTAACATCGAGACAATCCCTCCGTATGTGTCAAAGGCCGGAGTGGCGTACAGAAGCGGGAGGGTTATTATTGGAAAGCACTTTGATAAATATCCTGCTGAGTCGATGCTCAAGTTCCTAGAAGCTCAGGGGGCTCAAACACCTCTGATTCTTGAAGTTGGATGGCTCGCTGTCGGCCATGTAGATGAGGTCGTCCAGTTCCTCCCCTATGATAACGAACTCGGCTTCACCATCGCCATTGCAGACACCACATCCGCCTTAAACCTCCTGAAGAAAGCCCAAAAGGGCGGCCATGGAGGCAGAAATGTCATAAGCTACACCGGCGATACAACCCCCGACCCTGAAACCATCTTTTTCGATCCCGAACTCCTCAACACCACCATTAGCGACCTCCTCTCCGACAAAGCCTTCCTCGCCACCAACAGCTACGCCCAACACTACCTCGACGAAACCCTCCTCCTCCTCCTCCGCGATATCCCCCTCCCGCCATCATCCGTCCTCCGCATCCCCACCCTCTGGAAAGACGTCACATACCCCTGGCCCAACACTCCCTCCGGCCACCCCCCTCGTCTCAACCTCGTCCACCCGGGCGAGAGACAGCTGAAATCCCTCTTCCCCCAGTCGATCAACGGCCTCGTGCTCGAGCATGATTACGTGGCGCCCAAGCCGTGGGGACCCGTCGTCAATGGACAGGACATCTTGGCCAAAGCCGTAGTGGACGTGTACGCCAAAGCAAATATGACGGTCCGGTTTATCGACGACTACATGTCTCACCATGTCCGCGGTGGGGAGGTTCATTGCGGGACGAATACCCTCAGAGACACGGGAGCGAAGTGGTGGGAATGATCGTCGTTCTGAAAACACTCAGGGTTGTCACTCACCGCTATTCTGCATCATATCACACGCTATAAAGTCGTTCCTAGAACCCTTTTTTCTTTCAGCTTAGCCACCCCCATATGTATGTCTTATAGAACTATAGATCTCCTTGGTTGAGACAATGACTCTGCAGGCTGACATAACCCTAATCCAGACTGCGTGTCTCATGTATGCATGGCACAGGACGCACAATTTCCGTTCCTTGGCCTAAAGATGGATGTTTCTACTTTGTACTTTCGAGCTTCCCTTGGGCCGCCTTCCAATGGCTTCTTCGACATCGTAATACGCAGACCAACATTACTATGCGCAAGTCATCGCCAGCAAGACATCACGGGATTCAAGCGCAGGACCATCAGAGTGCAATGATATCAGTCGTTATTTGCCATGAGTTCGCTATGCTAACAATGCAGGCTAGCCTGGCCCGGCGCGGACGATGTAAAAGATCAAAATAGACATGGTATCAACCTCAAAATACATCCCATACTGACGATGCCTCTGACAGGCCAACAATTTACTCAAACTGGATCGGGGGTATTGACAAGACTTCGCCCAACAGGCGCCGACAAGAAAAGAAACAAGACAACTAGTCATCAAGACATGAATGAGGCTGGGAGAACATCTCACAACAGCCCAAGCATTATAACCCCAACACCACCAAGTCACTACCCGCGATGAGAAAGATTAGGGGGACGAGACAAGACACAGCCAATGGCAGCTTAGTGACGCTTGGTCTCGGCACTGGAGATGGCGGCGTCCACGGCTTCCTGCAAGTCGAGGTGGAAGAACGGCCTGTTGAGACCCTGGACCGCAACGAGGCGAGAGTGACTGTAGTCCCTGACCACTCCCTTATCGGAAGATCCGCTCTGGTCAGAGGCGTCGGCGGTCTCAATGTCCTGGCGCAGGTTGGTCTGAGCAGCCTTCTCATCGAGAGCAGCGGCCGCCGCCGCGCTGTCGTCACCACCAAGCTCGGCGATGCTGAAGATGGCTTTCCACTGGGAGCCAGTGTCATCGTTGCTTCGAGGGGTCCGGAAACCGAAACCAGCAGCAGCCAAGGCACGCTTGGTCCAGCGGTTCTCGATGTGCGCAAAGTGCCAGTCGACAATCTCAGGAGCGGCAAACTTCTCAAGCTGGTTCCGGACATCAATCAAGCTCTGGATGGCAGTAACATCAACATTGTTGACACTGGAAAAGTCGAGGATGACGGCCTTGAGGATTGGTCGCTCATCATTGGTGATCTGCTTAATATGGCGAGGCTCCTTGTCATTCCATGGGCGGTCCTATTGCACTGTTAGCTCATTGTTCCCGTATATAGGTAGATGTAGGACGACATACACCAAGCTTTCCCAGAAGAGAGGGGTTGGTTCGACGGCATTCCGCAAAGATGGTCTCAGTGAGGTGGTTGAGGTAGTGTGAAGCGTTGGGGTAGTTGAAGCCCTCGGCGAAGCGGTAGATGAATACACCGGGGTAAGGGCTGCGAACAAGGACAGCGGGGTTGGAGCCATCGTCGTGATCAAGGGGCAGGAACCCAGCACGGAGGGAAGAGTTCTCGTTCTCATCGACAGGCACCTCCTTGGCGACAGATCCAGGGCTTGAAGTGCCGTTGTTGACATTCGCCTTCATGGTGCGGATACGGACGACACCAAGGAAACGACCCTGGGCCTGGAAGAGGCGGTAGACGACGACAGCGAAGGACACGGAGATAGTGGTGTAGATGCCATTCTCAATGGTAGAGAAGATAGTGACGAGGACACCAGCAAAGAAGATGGGCACCTCAAGAGGGGAGACACGCCAAAACTGGTAGATGACCTTGGGAGGGGTGATGACATCTCCGACAGCGTGGATAATGACACCAGCAAGAGCAGCATTGGGGATGTAGTAGAAGACCGCGGTGAGGGCGTAGAGAGCGAGCAAGACGACAATAGCGGTAATAACACCAGCGAAGGGGGTGCGGACACCAGCCTTGGATTTGATAGCGGTACGAGAGAACGAACCAGTGGCAGGGTAGCCTCCGAGGAAGGGACCAAGCAGGTTGGTCACACCAATAGCCACGAGCTCCTGAGAGGGGTCGATGACGTAGTTGTTGACTCGGCCGAATGACTTGGAGATGGAAATGTGCTCAATAAGGACGACGATAACCGCAGCGGGGAGTTCGCCAATGAAGGCCTTGACAATCCGGGGGTTGATCTCGGGGGCGGCAGCATGTGTGAAACCTTGACACTAGTATTAGATCACATTGATCAAGACACGTTGAGGGGGGGGATATGCAGGGACTCACCGCTTGGAACATCCTTGACGATGCTAATTCTAGGGTCGTCCTTTCGGTGGAGGTTCATTCCAGCGCTAATGCCGGTATAAAGGAGAATGACAAAAGCGGTTCGGAGGGTAGAGATAAAGAAGTACATCTTGGCGCGCTGTGGCTGGCGCTTAGCGAGGGTTGAGCAGATGCCGCGGATGCCGTAGAGCATGACCAGAGAGCTGAGACCGAGTGCGGCGTCGATCTTGGTGCTGGGCAGGTTCTTGAGGGTGTCAATGATGACTCGGTAGGCAGGGTTTCTTGTGTTGATGCCCGAGATACCCATGAGCTTGGGCACCTGACCAGCGGCAATAGAGACAGCAGAGCCAGTCATGAAAGCGCAGATAGCCGGCAGAGAGATGAATTCGACGAGCCATCCCAGTCGGGCGAGACCGAGGAAAGTGACGATGGCACCAACAAGGACGGCGAGAGCTGAAGCAACAACGTGACCGGGCACGTCAGGGATCACCTCCGCGGCGTGGAGAACGACATTGCCAGTGACCTGGGACATGACCGCGACGGGCTGTGAGACAAAAGGGTCAGCTGGGCCATTTTCGCGGGGGCGGGGAGATGGCAAAGAGGGCTGGCTGGCTGTTGTTGGCTTACCCCAATAGTGATATCCTTGGAAGTAGCGAAGAACCAATAGATGAGGACACCCATGAAGGAGGAGTACAGGCCATATTCGACATCGAGCTGGGCGAGCTGGGCGTACGCCATACTCTGGGGCACAACGACTGCACCGACGGTAGCGCCTATTTTCCCGGGGAGTCGAGGTTAGCGATCAACAATTCCTAGAAGCCCATCTCCCCGAAGATGCTTGCAGGGACGGGGAACACAGAACGGAGAACGGGGAGATTGGACGGGGGAAGGAAAAAAAAAAAAAAAGTACTCACCAGCAATAAAATCACCGAGGAACCAGACCAAGTTGTACTTTCCAATCCATGACAGGAAAGGGAAGAGGTTGTAAATATACTCGCCAAAACCGCGAAGAGTAGGAGCCAACTCCGACAAGAACTCGCCCACGGTAGGTTCCAACTCGACGTAGGGGTCCGCATTGGTGATGGAGGGAGCACGTTCCTCAGGTTCGACGTGGTCGGCACCAAGGAACTTTTCCAGGGCCGACCTGGACTGTTTCGGAGGAGATGCCATGGCGAAGAGCAGAACAATGGCAGGAAAAAATGACAAGCTCGGGGAGAAGAAGGAAGAGCAAAGGAACTTGTGCACAATGGCTGCTCCGTCGAGAATAGGAAGAGACAAGAGACTCTGAGGAAAGAATCAGGTTGAAGTTGTAACGGTGAAGTGTGGCTTTTTGTGTGTTAAAAAGGAAAATGCTGTTGTGGTTCCGAGATGCACGAGGTCCCGTCGGACTGTCGCTCGGTCGGTCGGGTGGTGGCACTGCTTAGGACCAGTTGCCAAGATGGGACAAGACAGTCGCCAAGTCTCTAGAGCAATTGAGGGAGGGTATGGAAGTTGAAGGGTGGTGACGCCAACGAGGAGTCAACGGCTGGAGGTGGGCGGGGAGGGAAGTAATGTCTTTGTCAAGCCGAGGGGGTGTCGACTGAAGTCGGAATGATGAGAAGAGAGGAGGTAATGATGGGAAGAGGAAACTGGAGTTCAGAATAAGGAAAAAAGACACTCGACAAGAGCGGCGAGGACGGGGTATAAATTTAAGTTCCCTCTTTTCGTCGTGGGCCAGGCGGTGATCCGGATGGAGTCGATACCTACCTCAGTTTGGTGGTGCCCTTTGCTTAGAAACGGCCCAGAAGGAAGACTCGTTGTGGATCTTCCGTCCGAAAACCCTCCTCCTCCCACCCCCATCCATCATCCCTTTGTCACCCACGGCACAGCTCCAAGGTCACGTCGACGCCGTCTCACGCATTGTTCAACTCTCTTTCGTTGTGAGAACCCAGAGAGCTCAACCGCAAACCCCAGAACCCAGGTCGTCTGATGACCGGGATCGACGAACACTGGGGTCCTTCGGGGAGAGACATGGCTAGGATGGGGGCAGCCATTGGTGTCACCTTGCAGACGCCTCTAATATGTAGCAGATACCGCGTGGTTCATGTACCAGGTCTCGTACCCCCCCTCGGAGCGTCGCGAGGTGTGCCAGCTGTATTTGCACCCCATCTCCGTCCCCCTAGTAATAGTATCCTGGATCCTGGGGGCGAGACATCGAAGCCCATCTCGAAGCGCGTTTCCCTGTTTCCCTTTCCCAGTCGCGGAGAGGGCGGGTGCCGTGGGGAGTTGGGAAATAGAGACGGGGCCTGTGAGAAAATGACACCGCCCAGATTGCGTGCTGGCGAGGATGGAGCATGTCATTGTGACCGTGCCGAACCGGCTCCGCCTAAAACCCACAGCTTTCGCGTCGTTTTCATGGGGACTCGAAGGTCAAGGTCCTTGTGAGTGAATGACTGGTCGACCGAACGCGGCCATGTGCTGGAAACTCCCCGAGAACGAACATACTTGCAGCACGGAGTACAGCACGCGACGACTCCTTCCGAGGTTTTCACATTCGACATGTTTGTCCTTCCATACATACAAGAATCGAGGGTCTACTACGTAGTACACATGATCCCTCTTCAACCCGGCGCTTCAACTCGATGGACAAGCTCCCCCTCTGCTCTTCTGTTTCAGCCAAACAAAAAAGCAGAGAAAAAAGGCCACTTGCGAGATCGCCCACAGGCACGACGAAATCGGCTTCGATTGCGCCATCGGCTCAGGGCCAATCGCGGGGAGAAGAGGTAATCTAAAGCGGGTTCCGCCTCGACGCTTCAGTGCCCTCGGCGTCGTCCAGACCCATTTCGGCTTGGTGGGGGGGTCCTAGCTTAGGAGAATGCCGTGGGTGGGAAATCCGCTTATGGGCGAAGGAAAAAGGGCTGATTTGTATGGCGAAATGCGCAATGATGTGTTAGTTTCGTGCAAATGGAATTTTCTTCTTCGCGCCCTCGTTGGGTGAACTTCCAGCGTAAGCTATGGGTGACATGCGATGGATGGATGCGCTGGAAAGAACCCAAGGTACAGGTAGATACGGAACGGAGTAAACAGCCCAGGGGAGTCGCGGGGAGTTCAGTTCCTGCCCACTGGAGCTGATTTCCTGCAATGGTTAGGGAGCTCCTTCCCTGCATCTCCGGCTCCCCCACTTTCCTTCCGTCACCTCGTCATCACTCACTGAAAGAGAGGCCGGAAGGTGGTGGGAGAAGGAAGGAGGACTCGTCACAGAGAGGAGAGATAGCTCCGACGTAGCATTTGGTAGTCTTTCTCCATCTCAACTTCATCACAGAGGAGGCAATTCTTCATTCACAAATGATTATCGCTCTCATTCTCCGACAACAACAAACGTTGGTGGCTTCTCCCCGTCGCCCTGTCCCCAGAATTGAGTTCCTCACATGGCCCCACTCCTCCCGTCACCACACGCACCGCCCATCGCATCCGCCATCGCCAAACTCCCACCCCCCTAGCAACACCATTTCAACATCCCTGTGATCGATACCTTGCCTTATCAAGGCGGCGAACCTTTAGATGCCGTATTATTGCCTTTGGGCAGGGCTTCAATGGAGCCCCAGCATCCCTCTTCCCAGGTTTCGCCGGCTCGTCGCCCAACGACTTCCTGACGTGGAGAATCTGATGATGGACGTCGTTTGATGACAGTGATACCATGCGATGCGATGGACAGGCGCGGCCTCTTTTCCGGATCCCATGAAACACTCTCCCCGCGTGGAGCGACTCATTCATGCGTGAACTCATTCGCGCGTGAACCCATTCGCTAAACTGTCGCTTCCCCTTCTACCGTCTTCAGCGGAACATTATAGTGTCCACGTCTAACTTCCCAGCCAGGGTTGATCACTAGACAACGAGTCTAGACTCTCGATTGCAGCTCGCCCTCGCATAGTGTGCGTCAAACCCTCGAAATATTGCACTTTTCTTTGTCGTGTTGCCGATCTTTCCATATCATCGATACCATCCGGCTTTCGGTAACTCCTTTGAGCAAGCTGGGACTTGTATCTCCGTGGGCTGCTACGCAACCAAGTTCTCGCGTCGAAGTGGTGCAATCCACCCGACCCAGTGCACTAGATCTGACGCCATGGACCCTGAGATATTGCTCCATTCTAGCCTGTCACATCTCGACAACTCTGCGGTCCTTGACGTTACACGGATCAGCCCAGCTTCGTCGACCCGTCGCTTTACGCAAGTTGCCATCGTCCACTTGGAAAGGTAAAGTCTCGTGTATCATCCACACAATCCATTCACACGGGCCCTCGCTCTCTCCATTTGGATCATCGGCGGCTTCTCCATTCCGGAGGTTACGAGATCGAAATAGGCCTTGCCCCTCCTGTAGCCAGGGACCAGTCGTGGGTAGAGTCAGCTCCCAAGCACGTCATGAATCCGTTCGTCTCACCTCGCCCACGACATGTTGGATCAGCCACGCGAGCCAGGCCTATCCTCGTTTTCAGGCTTCCCCCTTTGATCCTCCTGCATGGGAAAACGGGGCTGACAGGTCTCCATATTCCGGGCCGTCGGTGGTCATGCGAGGTTCCAGCTTGGCCCGTAGAAATCACTTGATGGGGGGGCGGCTTGTCTCGCGGGATGCCAAGTTGCCAAGGACCCGTTGTGATGTTCCGCGTTCGGGAGAACAAGCTTCCTCGCGTTTGGGCTGCCTCCATCGTCTTGGCCCCCGCGAGTCTTCAGCCTCTAGGCATTTCTTCCCGGCTCGGCGTGCATCCTGGTTCCTAAAGTGATCTTGAGGCTGACTTGGCAGGCGAAATGACAAACCTCATAAGAGGACATTGGCTATTGCAGGTTGTGAGCGCCGATCCCCTCATGGCGGGAGTCAAGGGTATGTTGACGAATGTGCGGTGCCATCAATCACAGGTCTAGATTTGAGACCACGACGCAGGAATCTCCTCAGCTCGGTTCGCGCTGCCTCCTTCACCACCAGCAGATTCCGCACACATCACTGATCGTGCAGATGGTGGTGGCGTCCAGGAGGGTAGGGGCGGAACGCGATGCCAAGCACGCTCAGATCTAGCCTGCCACACCCTCCGTGACCAAGAGATTTAGTGATGGTGTGGTGCCGGGGAGTCTGCATACCGTGGCAGACTAGGTCTGGATTCCCGGCGCCAGTTTTCCCAGG
>JABFFI010000121.1:0-70071 GCA_013623725.1 Fusarium robinianum | reverse complement strand
CCCCCCCAGGGTTCGTCGTTCAGTTGTATCTGGTACTTTGTCCCTGCCCAGACCACGCCGCCCCTCCACTCTTTAGGTCCTCGGCGACGCAAGAAACCGTTTGTCTCTCCCGGGAATGCGGTAATCACCGAAGCCATTAGCTGCAGCCATCACGTCTTCCCCTTCTTGGCAATCAAGAGGCTCTGTTTGGCCGCATGCCACAAACTTGGATGTCTTGGCAACACACCTTTCTCGGCACACGGCACAACTCCCTGTCAGCGCCGACACCTCCATCGAGACGACATCGCGTCTATACGTGGGATTTGGTTCTTCAATGTCCAACTTGTTGGTAACAGGATCCACTTGGAAACCCGTCGGATCCTGGAGACTCGCGAGCTTGGTTCTCAGGTTGATGAGCTTCGGTCTAAAACAACGTCTGCATGGTGACTCGGAGCTGCCCACTTGCCATCATTGGATGCTTCCTCTCTTTACGGATGCCACTAGTAAAGTCGGCGTTCGTTACTCCAGGATCCCCCCTCACATCAATCCTCTTTCAGCCGGCGAGGGTCGAGATGTTGAAACCAGGCAATTACGTCGAAAGCCACGATAATGGTGAAAGCTGAGAAGGAATCCCGAATCGCCGCTCAAAGTCTGGATGCTGTCTTCGTAGATCATGAACCGCGGGACGACCGGCATCTCATGCCGAACAAGAGTGGCGATATCCAAGCTGAACAGCATGTTATCGCGTGTTGCGCATGTGACCAGCTGCTCGTTCTCCCTGATATTACCTTATCTAGAATTTTCATTAAGCTTATTCAGACCCACATACCATATTTCCAAAGCTTCCTGGTGTTGGTTTGAGTTTTAGTCATGCGATGGGGACGCGTTGTTGTTGTGCGATGGCGAAAAACAGTGATACGACTTTGTCGCAACCATGAAATGTCGTTGAAAAAACCAAGCTTCGGGAATGGATATGCAGAAATAAAAACCAAAAGCAAACAAGGGTCTGATTTGTCCGGAGCGGCCCGGTGCACGTTGCTGGGGCATTTTCGGGGAGTTCACGGGGAGTCCAGTTGTGATGATTCGGGGAGTTGGAAAGCGTGAAGCCCTCGGGGAGTCTTGCGCGTCTCCGGGGAGCTCATGCGGTATTACTTTCGCACGGTCGGGTTTTAACGGAGAGAGTAATACCTACAGTAACTAGAGAGGCAATCATTTGGGCCTCGGGGAGAAGATTGGTGGGCCGGAATAAACAGTTGTTGATTCCTCTCCGTCCTGTTTCGGGGAGCATCTTTTGCCAGTTGTGATGACCGAGCCTGTTGCAAGATCCGGAACTCTATGGATAGCCTACCATCCATCCTAAGCTAGATTTAGATTGCCTTTCGCCGCATCATAAATTCTTTTTGCTTTCCTTGTGGCGGCCTGTAAAGAATCTTTTTTGTCTTTCTTTGTGGCAAACTGATAGCCGGATTTCTGACATTTTGCTATAGGGTATGTAGATGATGGCGACGAACCTAATTTTGCACATCAGTCTCCAACTTAGACGTGTACTTGTAATGATGAGTATATGATACAAAGTATACGGATTATGCCCTGACATTACTTATTCAGGTGTGCCTTTTTTTACTTTCAAAAGGTCATGTTAACTTCACGCCACTTATTGTAGTGGCGTACGAAACAGCCCCTTTTCTCTTGTGAATAGGCTGTGAATATGCATTGCGATTTAATTCAACAACCTGTTGCTGGCAGAATTCATAAAACGTGCTACTATGATTGTTTATTTTCAACAGGAGGTCGGTATTTGACCGACAGAAAGATACCCCCCATGACAGACGTCATCGGTACTCATCCCGATTGCGACAAGTCGCGAAATCTGGCCGTGCATGGTGCGCGTTGCTAATGTTGAAACCTAGTGCTATTCTTGACTATTATTCTGGAATAGCTGATAGAATCCGTGATATGTGTAAAGGCGGCCATAGGAGGGACTGTTCGAAGATGGGCATCGTGTCAGGGTTGGTCAGAAAGAGGCCGAAATCGCACCGGTGGTCAGTATCAAGAAACTCGGGGCTCCCTTGTTAGTTTATAAAGTCTGATGGTGAAATTGATCCTTGCCTTGTCGACTGTCCATCGGAGGGTTGCATAATAATGTGCGGGACATGACAATACAATCTAGGTACTCGAGTGTGAATGAGTTTGAAATAAGTAATGATATGCATAAATTCTAACGAGTGACTACGATGTATCCATGGAGCTCATCGTTCAATATTAACAGTTGTTGCCATCTCTAGAATGATGATTGAGCTAGATGCTGTTTCAAATATGACCCATTGACTCACTTCACGATCCGAAGGCGTGATCATGATAACGAGATATCCGATATTTAGCCTCGGGAACAAACCGAATCCTTCACTCTCTCCGTTGAGTCACCGTACTCGAAACCCCGAGGCAATCAACCTCCTTGTCAATTGTGCATCAAGAGTCTGAATTTGACGTCAACAATGGCGGAGAACTCGTTCATCTACTCGGAGGTTCCGCCTGGGCTGTTGAAGCTGCTGACTAATCAACTACCATTCTCCATCCCCCTCCTCCGCCGACTACAATTCACCAAGTTCGAAGGCGGGTTGCGCGCAACTGCTCGAGTAATCTTTGTTTCCGATGGCGGAGGCGTTGATGAAAATTCTGTCTTCCCCAAGAGGTTTTCTGCGGCCTATCTCGACATCGGAGGTGGCCCAGAGACTCAGATGTGGGTTTACTCCACGTTAGAAGACTCCCAGGGACACAAGGACAACGCCGACGACATCGCCGTCTATGAAACGCAACTCGAGAGGCTCGTGGAAGAAGCTGTGAGCGTATCAAAGGGGCGCGAGGATAAGCTCTCGTATCCCGGCGCGGTGCTGTTGGGAACGTTGCACGACTCCGTGCGGGACATTATGCTGAAGACTGGACGTGTAGAGCTTCGGGAGACGGGGCCGTATGACAAGTGGCTCTTCCGACACGATGAGCTACCGAACAATGAAATAAATCTACCAGAGGGAATGCACTGGGATACTGCGAATGAAGACGATTGCCGGGTTGTCATTTCAAGGACGAATCTCCCCCGGACTGTGTAAGGATGTCCTGAGTTTCTCGGATGGGAGTAACGTTAGTGGGCTGATTCAAGGACAGTAAGGCATTGTCAAAGTTGCCGAGTCTGACGATCAAACTCGAAGACGGGACACCAATTTCCTGGGCGTTTCTCGGTAGGGTTCAACCACAACCAGTCGACCCTATCAAAAGCCACACGTGGTGTTAACTCAACTTAGGTTTCGATGGCTCTCTAGTTAGTCTTCACTGTGAAGTACGTTGCTCAACTTCTTTCGTCCAAGTCGGCAACCCCCAACTTACTGCTACTAGGAATCCTATCGTCGTAGAGGTCTAGCCAAGGCACTGGCTGCAAAGCTTTTCCGTGAGCGAACGTTTGACTTCGGTGAGGATGGGTGGTGCTCTGCAGATGTAGCACCGGATAATGAGGGGAGCCGAGGAATGTGTAAGAGGTTGAATGGGAAGCCGTATTGGATAGTTTCATGGTGAGTCTTTTTTTCTTTTTCGATTTTGTTTGGTCAATTTGTCGGAACGCTCAGCTGATGTCGGTTAGGGTGCTTTTGCATGTGGCAGAGGTTGTTCCTGAGAAGAAGACTAAGAGACCAGAAAACTCATAGACTTCGTGGAATTATCGATGTCGATACAGAATTGTCAACTATTGTGGAACATACCATTATCTTGGTCACAACGTCCGTTTCAAGGGATCCGGCTATTTGGCATACTAGTTTGCTTAACTAGTATACTAAGTTATAAAGATAAATATATTTAAAAATCAACCTGAATTATAATTCTCTCCAAAATACAACATGCAAAAGCTCTGATGAATTATCCTAAATATCGGTCTTTGTAAAAACAAAGTGTGAATGATTTTATTATACCTTTCTTTAGGCTATATTGACTATCTCTATCCATGACGGCCTTGATGCTTATTATGCCGAGGACCTAGATAAATCAATCCGAGATAACGATATTTATATTAGAGAGGGCCTGTAGATTTACGAAACCCCAGACGGGTGCTAGAAATGAGAGAACTGCGAAAATAATTCGCAGACTGCGTAGTAGGCCTATGGGTTAGAGGGGACTTCTTTGCCACTCAGACGCAAAAGGCCTACGAGGGAAATTAACGGCCCGTGATGAATTTCAAGTAAACATTACACATTATCTGATAAAATTGGGATAAGGCGAGTGGGCGCAAGTGCGCGAGGTAGGACGTTATCCTTGCGTTGGACTCTATCCTGCTGAAGACGTGGGCAGCACAACCCCCTGACCTCCGCACAAGAAAACAGAGCGTCGAGATCGTCGGAAGAGGCGAGCATACATCATCGGAGTTGAGAAATCGCTGGCACCCATAGGATTAAGCTCCACCACTTAGTACGTACGCAGAAAGTGTTTCTTCAACATGGCTTCAGATACCCCCAAGCGGGTGGGAAGCCCGCCGTCCGTCAGATCACCACGATGCGGCTATGCTAAACTCGGCCAGATGTTCATGATTACACAGCTTTTATACGTGAAAATAGGCGCTGTGTCAGGCAACATCACCCGCTATGTATGCCACCATCCTCGTGAACTTATCAAGAGCATAATAGGATTCGAGTAACGAACATAAATAAACACTTATCTCGCCCATCAGGTTCACTCAAAGGGAACCATCCCGCAAGATATGAGGAGAGTAGTGTGACTCCTCATAGAGACTTGTGAGAGTATAGATGGTATGCATTCACCGTTTTGAATCAAGGGCGCTGTAGACGATCTAACTACATAACTTACCAGCAGAGTTCTTATGCCAGAACACCCGCTGACCCCCCCAAAATAGACTTGAACGTCCTCAAACATCTGTTTGAACCAAAATAAAAACGTCGAATAATCTAGCTGCCTCAAATCTGCTCTAGCCCTAACATGGGATTCTGGCAGATGCTGCCCGGGGCAAATCTCTCCCAAACGCTTGGCCGTACTCTCGGGATTGGTTGGGTTGTGGTCATATCCAACTGGATCCTCATTCAGTCAAGTGCTCCCTCCGAAAATCGGCAAGCCATTGACTATTGTCGACTATCGTCTGCTCCCAAGCATCTTTGCACCCGTACAAAACTCGCCTTGCTTCGTCCTGGAACATCTCATCTGTGGGAAATACTCCATTGGAAATATTCTGCTGCGCAAAGCGGCCTAGATGCCATGCCAGAAACTTTGTGTATGTTGATCTTGTTATCTTGAAGCCCGGGTCGTTGGGCGACTGTAGTTCACCTGTGTTCTGAGTTGTCTGCTCACTAGCACTCTTCATCGTGTGTGTTATCTGCGAGTAGTGATCTAGTACCCCCGGATCTGTGGCGGAGAATGGGACTGGGCTCTTGGACTCGACATCTAGGAGATATGGGGGAAGCGCGTTCCGAACTTGAGCTGTAATTGATGGTTCAAAGCCATGCCCGCCGTTCCAATCGGCCATGGTGAGACCGTGTCGGAAATGCTCCGCGAGGTGATCCGCTCGAACTTTCCATGATTCAAGTTTTTGATCGCAGAAGCCGCACCGAGAGGTTACTACCGGAGGCTGAATTCGCCAGTCATCGATAGCTGGCAAGGCCTCCAACTGGTGGAACCCACGAAGATGCTGCACTAAGTGATCCTTGCGCCGGAATACATGGGGCTGTTGACCGGTGTGACAAGCCCAATGATTATGTTTTTCCAAATGTTCGGGGTCTGGATCCAACATGTTACAATATGCACATTGATTCTTTTGTGTAACAGGAGAGACCACTGATCCGCCGTGCGGAGCGCATACCCATTGTTCGAGGTTGAGGTGAAGTGACTTCTCATGTCTTGTCCAGTCATGCTTCTTCCTAAACGTATCGCAACAAAATGTGCACGGGAAGATACGAGAGTCAGCACCTCGCTCAAGATTGCGTCGTTGTTTCGTGACCCGCCCAGCGGAGGCTGGCCTCGGGCTCATGAACAGGTTGGACCTCGAAGACCAGGTAGATGCAACCGAATACGAAGAGCCGCTTGTCCCACTGTCAAGACTTGTGCTTGATGCCGCCCTCCTGGTTCGAATAGGGCTGGAATTGTCTCGAATAGGGGCGCGGGATAGAGCGTCGACGATGGCCGAGACAGACGCAGCCTCAGTTTCAGGGGGACTCTCTCGCCATCTCTGCAAAGGGTCTAGGTCTTGGGCATGCCTTGGTGACGAAGGGATCGCAATAGGCCTTCTCGCGGAGCCCTGGAAAATTGAGTAACGACTCTTGCGACGGGGTAGGCTGGCTTTGGGCCTGCTGGTGCGATCTAAAGCCCGGACGGATGATCGAATACTGCCCTCTTGGGTTTCTGCAGTGGACAGCTGTTGCAGCCATCCGTTGTCTCCGACTGTGAGCTGATTATAAGAACCATGCCAGTCACTGAGCCCAGGAGAATCGTCTCCGCCATTATTCGCGGAATGGATGGAATCGCGATTTGAACCGTTGCCTCCAGAAAGGGCAATATTCGCCTGGGCTGGGCTATAAGTGCCGGTTGGCGGATAGGAGCCACTCAGGGGAAACAGGGAGTCCAAGCTGCTAAGGGCTAAGAGTCCACAGTCATCGGCTCCAGTCGTTGTTGGGCAGGGGTTGAAGGAGGTAGGATCCGCGCCATGCTCATTTGCTCCGAGAATGTCAGTAGTAAAGGAGTTGCTCAGAGGGAATGAGAGAGCGGCATTATCTAAGAATGATGTCTCAAATAGACCAAACCCTTCTGCCTGTGATGTCGATATGAAGCTGCTTGAGACATCTACATCATCCCAGTCTATGCAGCCAAGGGTCAGTCAGTGAGTGGCCCGCCTTCTTCCGGGACCGGGGGTGGTGGTTCGGAAGGCCCTCGGATACTGCAACCGATGAAACTTACTGTTTTCAAGAGCATCAACACCATCAAATAGTGAAGGGGGTGTTGCGGATAAATGAAGCTGGTTTTGATTAGACATTCTGACGTTGTCTGTCTGAGTCAACAGGTGAGTGAGGGGGTCAACGTCCCATGGAAGTCGGAAGTCGTTATCGGAGACTTTAAACCGTGGGCGGTCTATCAAGGCAGAATGAAAGAGATGTTATCTCTCTAGGCAGGTGGCATCAATTTCCGACTCTCAATGCTACATACGCGAAGGACGAGGTTATTGGGAAGAAACCCGCAATCATCAGCTCATGAATGCTTTGAGAATATCGCTCTTCGAATATGCGACTATTAATAAACTGGACGAATAATATGCCGGCGGCACCATTCATCAGCATGAAATTCCCTCGTTTCGCCCCCAACACCCGCGCGGAGAAGGAGAACACATCACTCCTCGCGGCAACGCGCATCATTGCATCAGAACTCGCTCATCTCACAGACGTGAATCAAACTTGATAAGCGCCTATTGGAGCATTTGCCATTTGACCCTTTCTCAGTACATTCTTGGCTCAGTGGTCGAGCGTCAACTCGGCCGAGACATGTCGACATCTCCACCTCTGCTTGGCCTTCAAGCGAGACACGGCCAAACCCGATGGCCAACCATGCCTAACCAAGGAGCCCAAGTCGAAAATATGGGCGCCAAGGAGTTGACGGCATCTCCTGCGCGTATCCGTGTTCTATGCATTCAACCCGCATCGTCGACCTATGATCTAGTGGAATGTCGCTTCCGGCAAGTCGACCTCAACATGAAGAGGACGAGCTACGTCATCCACGAGCCCATCGGCATTGACGACACCAGCTTGGATCATGCTATTCTATGCGATGGGGACCTTTTACATGTGTCAGAGAGCACATACTTCTTCCTATGGGCGATGCGCAATCAGAAGAACCCCAAGATGTGGCACGTATGGAGTCCAAGAGTTTGCATCAACCCGGAGGACAGCGACGAGGTCTCCAAGCAAAAGGCGTTGCTTCCCCTGATTTACAAGCTTGCTCTCCAGCGCATTTCCATGGCACCCTCATACAAACACGAGCCTTTGCCTTCTCCAGATTCCATTAGATTAATCGAACTCGACTCGCCAGGCTTCCAGAACGGCTTGTTGAAGACGCGCATTCGAGACGTGTCCCTAGCCGATAATCCCGTGTATTACTACCTGGACGTTCGAAAGGCGCTGACGCATGAGTCGTGGCCCGAGAAAGGGGCAGTCATTTGCAACAGCCGACTGTTGTCCGTGTCTAAGCCACTTCACCAGATCCTCTCAATGATCTTGTCCAAGGGTCCTCGGGCATTCTGGGTCGAAGGCATCAGTGTTGATCAGAAAAACAACATCGATCAAAAGCACCATGCAGCAATCACCGATGAGAAGATTCGAAAGACCGCCAAAGAAATCATTGGCATAAGGCAGCCTGAGTACATCTACATGCCCTTGACAGACAATCGACCGCATATTAGGCTGCTCAAGATCCGACCAGCCTCCACGATGGACGATGTTCTCGTTGCAGAAATCGGTCACTTCCCTCTCGAATCATGCCCCGAATATGTAGCACTCTCTTACGCCTGGGGCTCCTCTCATCCTTCGTGGATGGTGTGTACGCCAGATGGAAGATACATAGCCTGCACTGAGAGCCTGCGGATGGCTTTGTGCAATCTCCGACAGCGAGGCCACCTAGTCGTCTGGGCCGACGCGATATGCATCAACCAGAAGGACAACGCTGAGAGGAGCAAGCAAGTCCTGCTCATGGGGAGCATCTTCCAGAAGGCGTCTCGCGTTGTCGTCGAGCTTGGCGTCAACTGCCACAAGGAAAACCACCGCGCCTATCGAGTCTTTCCACCCATTTTGACCAACATGCTCTCGCTAACCGGGCGGATTCTGCACGTAATTCGACCCGAACGGCCATCATTGGATCACACAGAGTACCACAAGCACGGCCTGCCAGCCTTGAGTCACTCGGCTTGGGCTGGATGGCACGCCATGCGATCGATGCCGTGGTTTTCGCGCTCATGGATCGTTCAAGAGGTCGCGGCAGGGAAAGAAGTCACAGTGCTATACAACGGAAAGGCTTACAACTGGAGGGACTTGGATATGGCGAATCGAGTGACGGCGGATGAGCAAGTGGACTTGACATCCCACCTTGGAACGACGAGTATGATAAACATGAGTGATCTTCAGGCCGCAGGTCTAGATCAGTTACCGTGGCTACTTGATCTTCTCATGACATTCCGAACCCTGGATGCGACAGACCCGAGAGACAAAATCTACGCCTTTCGGGGACTGGCTGGGGACGGAGACAAGTCACCCCTGCCAGACTACTCCAAGTTAGTTGAGGATGTGTACATCGACTACGCAACTTTCTTCATTCAACAGGGCCTAGGAATTCGGCTTCTAGCGGATGCTGGGCTGAGTAGGTCAGAGAGACCGTTACCGAGCTGGGTGCCTGACTGGAGTTACAACTTGTCTTGGGAGACCTTCAACTTTGCCCAGCATTCCCCTTGGAAAAGGTTGATGAGCGTGTTGGCTGAAAACCCTGAATCAGAGAATCTTGTCAGAATTGACGGGAAAGACCCTACCAAGCTGAAAGTTTTAGGGTACTTTGTGGATGAGGTTACGGGACTGAGCACCGCAGTCTCCAACACATTCCGATACAAGGAGGTTTCAGAGAGAGAACGTATCGACAAAGAGATCCGTGGTCTTTATGAAAGCTCCCTAAAACTTTCAATCAAGCAAGAGTCAGACTCGCAAGCAGCACATCAGTCCCATGTGCAGAGGACACTACTTGGCGCTATCAACGAGCGCCCTGGTTCCCTCGACATATCCGGTTTCCCACAAACATCCGTGGTTCTAGGAGGCCAAGAGCAGGCGCAAGGGGACAAGAGTTCCGTCAATTTATTTGACGAGAGACTGCGCGAGCGTCTAAGTAACCGACGTTTCTGCGCCACGAGAGATGGGCGCGTTGGACTAGTGCCCACGATGACGGAGATTGGTGATGGCATTGCTTGGCTGAAAGGGGCCAAGGTTCCGATGGTGCTTCGCAAGAAAGGAGCGAATTATGTTTTGGTGGGGGATTCTTTTATTGATGAGCTTTCGGGCGCTGATGGCGAGTCCAGAGTGGTGGACCTAGGATTCGAGGTTGCTGAAATCTCTCTGTCGTGAAGCTACGAGTCGCAAGTCCGTGGTTAGTATTCTAGAAATACTACTCTGGATAACCTATGAGGGTTATGCTTATGACATCTCGGCCCTTGTCGCAAATATCATGGTTAATTGCTACGCTCATGGCTGATCCCCCTCGTCAAGGCAAGGAGAGAGCGCCCACTTGGCCGCCAGGCTTGACACAGATGTCTGGAGGAGCTCACCTTGTTCTAGAGAACGCTAACTAATGAATGAACTCCGAATTGGACGGTGGAAAATCTCCTCTTTAGACAACGAAGTCACTTACCTGATGACTGCGCTCCTACCAGAAGGAACTGGATGGATGCTGTCGCTGCTCTGAGGGCGTTTGCATCTCAAACGTTGGAAAGGCGGAAGGGGTTAATACGCCTGTGGGAGGCACCGAACGACTACCGATACTTGGTCCGTCTGAAACATAGTTTGGGGCTCAGGCATCGCAACTTATAACTTGTCCATATACCCCAAGTCGTTCCTTCAACCCATGACTCTCTGCTGATGCCTCCGACAGCCAAGGGGGGCCTCGGATAATATGACGCGCAATGGGAAGATGGATTCTTTGTGCATGAATGCCCTATGGCAAGACAAACCCGAATCTGGGGATCTCTCCAAGGGTCTGGTCAGGCAATTCACCCCTTCTCGAACCCCAGGAACCATGGGTGATCGGCTCATTCTCGAATACCACCGGCTATCAAACTTACCAGCGACAAGACCCTATCGCAGGCGCACCGGATGAAACGTTTCGGTAATGTTGCCAGAGTTGCCAAGACTGATGCTGAACGGACGGAAAATTCGTGGGGATGATCACCCTTTCATTTACGCGTTCCTGGGATGGGCCAATCGAGGGGGGATGGACAGAGCTTGCAGCAATCGTTTCAGGTTCGTTTCTCGTCTACGGTTTCGTCCATGCGACGCATGTACCTACAAGAAGTTCATTGATGGAATATGTTTCCACGGCCCCTGGCTAGTAACTATAGAAGTGATGCGCTATGAAGTCCAATCGGCGCAGCAACCCTCTTTAAAAGGGTCGCACGTTTCCACTTCCTGTCCTGTTTGTTTGGATCGTCAATTCAATTCTAAAACACCCGGATCTAGTCTCTCTTTTCTCTTTCTTTGTCATCATGGTTTCTTTCTCGTCTCTCTTTGTTGGTTTGACGCTTGTGGCCGGGGCCTTGACGGCTCCCAGCGATATCTTCAGGTTCAAGAGAGCTGGTACTCCGAGTAGCACGGGAACGGATAATGGGTTTGTTTCATCCGATGAGACACTGGGGAACATTGCTAACCGAAATGTCCAGATTCTACTACTCCTGGTGGACTGATGGCGGATCGGACGTGACCTACACCAACGGCGCTGGAGGCCAGTACAGTGTGGAATGGCAGTCCGGTGGGAACTTCGTCGGCGGCAAGGGATGGAACCCTGGAAGTCGTCGGTATGTCTCCTCACTCGATCAACTCGCATAGTATATCGCTAACATCACAAGAACCGTATCGTACTCTGGCGACTACAATCCCAACGGCAACAGCTACCTCGCCCTCTACGGCTGGACCCGCAACCCTCTCATCGAGTACTATGTCGTCGAGTCCTTCGGCACTTACAACCCCTCCAGTGGCGCCACCAAGAAGGGCGAAGTTGAGAGCGACGGCGGCGTCTACGACATCTACACCAGCACGCGCACCAACGCGCCCTCCATCGAGGGCACCCAGACCTTCCAGCAGTACTGGTCAGTGCGACGGGAGAAGCGCGTCGGCGGAACCATCACCACGGGGAACCACTTTGACGCTTGGGAGAAGGCAGGAATGCCGCTCGGCACGTTTGACTACATGATTGTCGCGACGGAGGGGTACCATAGCAGCGGATCGGCGACGATTACGGTTGGCGGCGGTGAGGGTGCGGCGGAGGAGGAGAGCGGTAGCGGAACAGAGACGGATAATAGCAACCAAGAGGGCGGTAGCGAAACGGAGACGGGTGGCAGCAACCAGGGGAGTGGTAGTGGAACGGAGACGGATGACAGCAACCAGGGAACGGAGAGCCAGCCCGCCGACGACGAGTGTGAGGAGGAAGAGGAGGAGCCAGAGACTGGAACTCAACCCCAGCCCCAGCCCAGTTCGGGCTCCGGCTCTGGATCTGGATCTGATTCAGGATCTGGCTCTGGCTCTGGCTCTGGTTCTGACTCGGGATCCAACTCTGGGTCAAACGTAAGTCTTTCTCGATTGAACCACTCATTCGAAAATGTGTCTAGGCTAACACTGAGCTTTATTAGTGCTCCACCAAGTACGGACAGTGTGGTGGCCAGAGCTGGACGGGAGCGACTTGCTGCGAGTCCGGATCGACCTGCAAGGAGATGAACCCGTGGTATTCCCAATGCCAGTGAGCGCCGGGGGTGAAGCTCGCTGCCTCTAATCATTCTGGGCACTGAGTATGGTGTTGCGGCGCCTTGAACAACACCAGCAGCACCCAGCGTGATTGGTTTAGTGGTAAAATTCTCCGTTGCCATCCGAGCAGCGTCGGGGAGCCCTGGGTTCGATTCCCAGATCACGCACATGAGAGCTTCGCTCGTCTAATTCCTTTTTTTGCAGTTCTGGCGGATCTTGCATGAAGGAAAGTCCAGCAGGGAGAGAAAAGTCCTGTCCTAAGAACACGGCGAGCAGAGCGGAAGAGAACGGTACGGGCAGTTTCTGTGTATATATATATAAGTAAACTATTGTACATAGATGCAATCGAGCAGGGCTTGATGCTAATGATCTTCTGGTAGTGAGAATTGCGTACCTCTAGTGCCGATGCCTGAAGCCGTCGTGGAGCGCCGGATATGTGGGGCCGCTTCGGAGGCCAAGTTCGGTCTGATCGGGGATGAGATGTTGGTCGCAAGACGTGAGATGTTGTCTAGGGACGAATACTTTTCCCTTGGCTATCGGATTGAGCCGGTTTTCCATGATGCAACGACGATCCATTCCTTGGTTTGGTGATCATCCTGTTTGACGTCACCGATCTGTGATGCAAAGATGACGATCTCTTCCGCCCATAGAATAAATATCTGCCTGGCTGATAGCTCTCAAATGGAATTGACACAGCTGTCTTTGTAAATCCTCGACAGCTACATCCAGAATTCGCCCGCCATGGTTTCCACTCCAGTCGCCCCGTTCTATCAGCTTCGATGCAGTTGTAACCAGTACCCTTGGGGGAAGCAAGGATCTGACTCTCTCTCCGCGCGGTTGTGTGCGAAAACCCCCGGATGGGAGGGCGATGAAAAGAAAGATTTCGAAATAGTTGAGGGCATACCCTACGCGGAAATGTGGATGGGCACATACCCCGTCTTGCCATCCTACGTTGTCAGCACCGGTGAGGATCTACAAGATGTTCTCGACCGGTATCCAAAGGAGCTCCTCGGTACCCAAGTGCTCAAGAAATTCGGCCATTCCAAGCTACCATTTCTCCCCAAGGTGCTGTCCATAGCAAAGGCGCTTCCCCTGCAAGTCCACCCGAACAAAGAGTTTTCGCGCAAGAAGCACGAGGAGAACCCAGACGTATTCATGGATCCGAATCACAAACCAGAGGTCGCGCTTGCGCTGACTGAGTTCGAGGCGTTCTGCGGGTTCAAGCCTGTCGAGGCTATCGTGGATCTCTTGCGGCACAAGCCTTTGAGGCACTTCCTCGTGGCTGGGGGGGCCACAGTCGCAGACTATGAGTTGAGTATCCAGGGCCTTCACCAGGTCGTCAGGACAATCCTCGAGTCCTCGGACGAAACCATCAAGGCAGCGTTCGAGGCCTTGAGAGAACTTCCCGATTCGGCCTTTGCTGGGCTCAACTCCGCGATCCCTGAAGTCGCAAAACGCCTCGAGAACCAGTTTCCCAAGACCGATCCCGGTCTCCTCGTCGGCCTGCTCACCATGAACTACATGCTTCTCCAACCAGGTGAAGCCATCTATATCCCCGCCGGGGGGATACATGCGTACATATCTGGCGACATTATCGAGTGCATGGCGCGCTCCGATAACGTGCTCGATGCTGGATTCTGCCCCGAGGCCGATCGGGATAGCGTCGAAGAGTTCTGTTCCGCTGTTTCGTTCGAATCAACGACCAAGTCCCAAACAGTTATCCAGGCAGAGGAGTACCCAGGGAGCCAGGAAAGACGGACCAAGGTGTTTCGGCCACCAGCGAGCGAGTTCAACCTCCTGGTGACGAGTCTGGATCCCGGAGATGGAGAGGTTCTTCGTGAGGGAGGCCCTAAGATTCTGCTCGCGACGAAGGGAAGCGCGATGATTGAGGCAAACGGCCAAGTCCTCGTACTTTCAGAAGGACACGTGTACTTTGTATCTCAGGGAGTTACACTAAAGATGGCGGCTGGGGAAGATGGGCTGTTGATGCATACGGCGTGTGTTGAGTGATGACATCCAGACAATAGAACAGAACACTTTCGCAAGGAAATATCAGCCAAAAAGAGCAAAAAGAAAACAACATACAACATACAACATCGGGGATTCGCTAGTCGTCACCGACCTAGCTACTAATCCAACTCTTGCCAGGTTATCGCTCGGAGATCGGACGGGATCCAGACTTTTCTAGCAGATGTGGTCGTATGTGCTTGGGTCGGTGACAAGCAAGGTTAAAGAGGGCAATGGTTTGGCAGAGTTTGGCCTATACGACGTAAGCCATAGCATTGGCGATGGATCCCTATTAAAATCCGGGACGGAACCCTAGGTTTGCCTCATCAGGGTGATGTGGACGTGGATGGTGGAAACCCGTGATGGTTTGTAGTTGGAAGTTTTGGTGTTGAAGCAGCTTGAGGGGTTGCACAAACAAACCAGGCAGACACGGGTGGTGACTGTCATCTTCCGCACTGTGTTTGCCCCTCGAATTGCCAGTGTGGCCCCACATTTAGCGTGAAAGTGCCGCCTAAACCGGAGTGCGAGTAGCAAAAGTAGATACTGTGCTGCTGCTCCTTCCTTGCGGCCAACATCACGACGCTCTTGATCATCCACCAACGTGCAAGCCCCAAGCCGCCAACACACGAAAACCTCACATCTTCAGCCATGATGAATAAAAGCCAGCAAACTCTGAAGCTATAAAAATACGATGGCAATACGCCCTTTTCTTGTCCCTCGCTCTGGCAAGCTACTCTAACGTATCCGCCCTTTGTCCGCACTCCCTCCGTCGTCGAGGTCATTTTCAGTTCAGCATCCGCCACAAATGTCGACCTTCAACGGCATCGTGTCTGAATTTCCAGACATTCGAAGTAGGTCGATTCCATCTCTCGTTATAGGGAGGATCTGACCCTCACCAGTCGACTTCTTTCGACAAAATGCCAACGCCCAGCCACCCCTCGCGTGCTTCCTGAGCCACGTCCACAGCGACCACCTCGCAGGCCTAGAGAGCCTTCGATCTCCATTGTAATTATCGCAATAGCGACTCAACTCGGTTCCGTCTAATTTCCTCACAGCGTCTATTGCTCAGCGGCTACTCGGGAGATTCTCCTACGCTTGGAACGGTACCCATGTCGCATCAATTATGCCAAAGGCATCTTGGAGTCGAGACAGCAGACATACAAGCACCTTGCCAAAGTATTGGTATCACTCCCAGTCGCGCGTTGAATCCTCTCTTCTTAACTAACTTCCATCCTAAGAAACCTTTGCCTGTGGAGACTCCGACCAACATCGAGCTCCAACCCGGTCGTCATATCCAGGTGACCCTGTTTGACGCGAACCACTGCCCGGGAGCCGTCATGTTCTGTGAGAATTCTATCTTCCCTTGTCATCCCTCGTCCTAACTGGATTCTTGAAAGTGGTTGAGGGCGATGAGCAAGCTATTCTCTACACTGGTGACATCCGGAGTGAGCCTTGGTTCGTCAACTCCATCTCGCGAAGCCCAAGCCTATTGGAGTACACTTCAGGCCTTAAGACACTTGACAAGATCTACCTCGACACGTCCTTTATTGAGGATGTCCCTTTCCAGACCAAGGCTGAAGGTATCGCCGAGCTCCTGCAACAGGTTGCCAGATACCCAAGCGACACCGTCTTTCACCTTCAGACGTGGACATATGGGTACGAGGATGTTTGGGTTGCCCTGTCCAAGGTCCTCAAGTCACAGGTATGCTCTGTGTCCTAGATTCAGTGAGGTCCAAGTGGCTCAACCGTCGCAGGTTCATGTAGATGACTACAAATTCCGCGTTTACAACTCATTAAAATCCCGGCCGTCTGAATCCCGTTTCAGTGCCGATTTCCACCTTGTGCCAGAATCCCCAGCACTGACGGGGTACATGTGTGGAAACGCGCCACATCCAGGCTGCCTAACTGCGGACGAGAATGTGCGGCTTCACAGCTGCGAGAGGGGAAACATGTGCAGTGTGGCTAAGAGCCCGTCCACCGTCGTCATCCAACCAATCATCGCCCATCTACCTACGGGAGATGATCTAGCTGAGGTCGGGGTTGGGGGTGGTGGAGATGATTTACAGCGTGAGCCAGAGTTGGACTTTTTGGATGAAGCCAGTCTCGCTTCCTTGCTTGAACTGTTCGTCATTCCCAGTCTCTATCTCCAACCAAACAAGCTCACAGACCACACAGCATCTGCTCTTCCAACGCCGTTTCGACGGAATCTCTCAAGACTCTCGAGGAAGACTTGGCACGAAGCCTTTCGACAGGTCGGAGCATCCCCATTGACCTAGATATTGTCTCGGTCGAGAAAGGGCATTCGGCTCGCGACGCCGCCCTAGCAATCGCCGAAAAGTTCGGGGTTAAGTCGAAGAAGCCGGGAAATAGGGGAGATGGAGAGAAAGCCGACCTCCCCAGAACGATACGCTTTCCGTTCTCGAGACATTCATCTTACCCCGAGCTCTGTGACTTTGTCAAGGTATTTCGACCAAAGGATGTGTGGCCATGCACCGTCAACCCAGAGTGGTTGAGAAATGGTGAGTTCCTTACCGGTTGGCCTAGGAAGACACTCAATGCTCACCATCAACAGGAACAACGATCAAATCCATGTTCGGGAAGCTTTGCTCAGCCACCGTGTTCCAGCATGATGATTTAATGCGGGCCTTTGCCGAGAGAAATGCGCTGAACGTCGTCGAGTCGCCAGCCGAGAGCCAAAACACGGTAGACTCGGTGCGGAGACCAATCTCACCGCTAACGATGGCAGCTGAGGCAGACAAGACTCATCAATATCTGGAAAGACCTCCCCATAATGAGGTACCACATCACACAACCAACTCGACGGAAAGAGTCACAAGTCCCCTTTTACCCAACACCCTAGTCCAGAGCGAGAATGCCGAAGAGCGTCATGCTGGTCGTGTGCAAAGGCCGTCCAGGGAGCAGCGGGGGCAGACCCATAATCAAGAGCCTGCTTCTGTATCTCTGAAAAGAGGCTTTGAACATCTAGCTGGCAGTGAGGAAGTTATGGACGCTGACGAAGCTGTGAAAGCTGACGAGTCCTTTTGCTCGAGGATATCCGAAAGCCACTCCCTAACCCGCCGAGACGCATACCGCCAGATGTTGGAAAACACGACCACAGATAACTGGGTTTCTATCGGGCTAATCTCCACGAGCAACGAACACACGACGATGGATAAAGAACTCTGAGAGCTGAAAAACCCAGTCGATCCGGGTGCGGTTGCAAGTTCTGGCGTCACGGCTTCGCACTCAAGATGCACTTGGCGGACAGTCTCTCCTTCGCCGATTACCACCCAAGTAACTCAAGGATGCTCTCGCTCGGCCACTGAAGGAGCTCAAGGAACTGTGGGTGACCCGATAACCCTGCCTCGGCCTCTCCCAGCAGCTGTCGTGCCCATCCTCGCACGTACCAGAAGTTTCCCTCGATCGCTGCGAAGTACACAGCGAAATATGCAAATACGAGGAGCGCATGCGGCCGATGTGCGTCAAGGTCGATAAGAACGCTATCATGGACGGCATATAACCAGAAGAGCGCCGCACCGGACTCGACATGCACCCCGGCGAGGGCAACAAGTCTTGCGGCGGCCTCGAAGTTATCGACCGCTTCTTCATAGTACTTCAGGCTGTTCGAAGGGATGTCAGCCTGCTGGAAGGCGCGTAATCTTCCGATAGCGCTCCAGGTATTCGCGGGCAGTGCGGTGTTTTCGAGTGATGGGGCGGAACTTCAGTTCGTCAGCATTCGTGTCTTGATGCATGGCTCTTGTCCTTGGACGACCTACTCTTTTAGGTGCGCATGAAAATCGATCGGCCAGATCCCGTAGACCACCGGAGCGAACTCTGTCCGTAGGATTCGCGGGATCATTGGAGCCAAGGTCGACTTAATGCCCCTGAGGAGCCCAGTCAACTCGAAAAGGTTTCGAATGGGATCATCCAGCCTTCGGTTTTCCATCCGGCCAGGAAGCGTCAACATGTGGAGCACGATGATAGATGCGAAGCTGAACAATGGCATCCAGTTCCCCTCGTGGACATTCTGCAGTTCAGAGCGATATCCCTCAGACCCGAGCATCTGGTGGTAGTCGGCCAAAGGCAAGTAGGTGTTGCGGCTCCCAGGAGACAGGTATGCTTTGTGGGCGGCGGCAATGGCGAGGATGCCATGCATGACGAAAGGGTACTCATAGCCTGTTCGGGGGATGGCGATAGTCCAGACATGATTCATGTCCTTCCTGATGGACAATGTGTTGCTGGTGATGGTACAAAAGTGATGCATCAATTCGCAGTCGCGACTCCAAAGTTCATGTGGCGGGAAGGGCGCGATCTGGTCGGCGATTTTGGGGTGACCGACGGGGGAAGGGGCGGCATGGTCATCTGTCGACGACCCAGGCGTTAAAGGCGTGAGGTTTGGAAGGAGATCATGGTCTTTGATGCGGACCGAGTTGATGGCGAGCTCGACTGTGTTTCCGTTCCATGGCGAGAGGCTGCAAGCAACGCCGTGTCTTTTGCAGTGAAAACATACTGGTCGGGCCTCGTCACACTAGGATATCGTCAGCAGCGATGCAGCAGCACTGTGATGTGTGCTGGGGTTCAGTTTGCAAGAGACGAGAAGGAGTCTTGGCTTCCTTCTTGTAGCGAGCAAAACAATGCGCCGACAATTCAGCCACAAGATCCCATGTTGTGGCTCCTTACCTTGACCTTACGCCGCTTACAGTTGGTGCAGCCAGTCCGCGACTTGGTATGTGTCCGTCGGGTTGACATTGCGTTTCTTGGTGTGCGAAAATCCGCGGATTCGCCAACGAAACTACGAGAGAAGCGAGGAAGAAAGGTTGGGAAAAGCGAGGACGCCGCGTCAATATGATTATACAACGACCGCTCGTTGGCCTACCGAGCCATAAAAGTACGAAGTATGTATGAGGAGAGGGGGGATGCCATGATGCGAACCCAAAGCGAATACTCGCAAAGGAATACTCGGAGCGCGTATTCTCGGACACGCTAGACCTGCCTTAGGCGAAGATCGTCCCATGGATCCCTGTCTCCACGAGCCGATATGGGGAACAGACTCGAGAAAAGCTCGGCTACGGCGATTTACAAGGATCTTAGCGATGCGAGGGCTCCAACTAGGCCCGCTGGGTTCATGAGTCTCTCCCATCTTTCGGAGTTGTCGATGATTCCGGTTACCCGCCAAAAGGGCGACATTACGGCACCCTGTGGCTTAGACTGTTGTTTCTGACCATTAATACAGAAAGCGAGGGAAGGCGAGATGATCCCGAGATATACGAGGAGGCGGACACGTAACGAAGAGGTTTTGCCAGAAGTGGGAATTCCATTAAAGACGGGTTCTCCTTGACAAGATTCGGATCGAGAAGTCACACCAACAAACCATTTTGTCATCGGACCCTGGACGCTTACTTTCTCTTACCTTTATTTTTATTTTTATTTTATTTTTCATCCATCCGGGGAGTTTGAACTCTCGTTTCCTTATCACCTTGTGAGAGCGATAGATCCCCTTGTCCCAGACAACGACGGATAAAGAACATCTACACTCGCTCGCAAACGATTAGCCCTCGACAGCAGCCATGGACGGTTGCAACGCAAACTACAAAGATGCCATATGGTCGCACTATCGATTCGAGCCATCGGTGGAGGCCAACGTTGTATTCGTCGTGCTCTTCGCAGTTACAACAATATTGCACGCCGTTCAGATCTTCAGGACGCGGACATGGTACCTGACAGCCTTGGTTCTCGGTGGATTGTGTACGTAAAAACCTTTGCGGCTGCTCTACTTAATACCAGCGAGGGCCCTGGAAGATTTGTGTATTGACTCGGTTGGGAATTCGCGATTCAGGCGAAGTGATAGGATACATCGGACGAGTCCTCAACGCCAAACAAGAACCCGGTTGTTGGACATTGGGGCCTTTTATCATGCAGAGTCTCTTGATCCTCATCGCGCCGGCACTGATGGCGGCATCGATCTACATGATTCTCGGCAGGATCATTCTCCTGACCGAAGGAGAAGAGTACGCCCTGATCAAGCGGCGGTGGCTCACCAAGATCTTCGTCTGTGGTGATGTGGCATCCTTCCTTCTTCAAGGATCTGGTACGGTGTCATTGCTTATTGCCAAGTACTTCGATGCAAATGCTAACTGGTCTCCCCCATGTTAGGCGGCGGCTTGATGTCAGGCGGAAATGACATGGTGAAAATCGGAGAGAACATCATCATCGGCGGCCTCTTCGTGCAGCTCGTCTTCTTTGGGTGCTTCATCTCCGTCAGCGCCGTCTTCAACTACCGCATGATCCGCAACCCGACGACCAAGGCGAACCACCCGGTGATTCGATGGCAGACGTACCTGATCACCCTATACGTGACGGGCGTGCTGATCTGGGTGCGAAGTCTTTTCCGAGTGATCGAGTTCATCGAAGGGAACGACGGGCACCTTATGCGGAGCGAGGTCTGGGTGTTTGTGTTTGATGGATTGTTGATGTTGATCGTGCTGGTGTGGATGAACTGGTTCCATCCCAGTGAGATTGGGTTGTTGCTGCGAGGGGACGAGCCGATCAAGAACGGGTTGGAGCTGGTGGTGGGCGTTGGGAAGGGTAGCAAGAGGGAAAGGGTCTCGACCATGGAGAGTCTTTCTTCGGATCAGGGGGCCGCTCGGGGTTCGAACGTATGAGAAGGGCGTCGAATATCTTCAGCACAGGGCAGGTCGATCGGGATAGATGGTGTTATCTTTTTTTTTTAACAAAAGGGACTAGAACGGTATCCGGCATTGTTTCATATAATTTATATTTATGCCATCTTGTCCCATGTTCGACACGAGGTTCAACTAGTTCCGAGAAACTCCAGAATAGCAAAGGATCAGTATCTCGTGGTCCAGTCCCTAGAACAACAGATTACCCTCCTTCGCCCTTGGGTTCGCAACATCCATGTGTCTTGAGCCATTGTTTCCTTTTCCCCACTTGCCATTGACAATAGAGACATTCTTGCAATGCCTCCTTCGGGTCAGAGTCTAGAAGGAGATTCGGAAACCGGCTCGGGTGTTGGGAGTCTCTTCTGGGCTCCTGTCAACTCTTCCTTTGGCACTCTTTCAACTGCTTTGCGCCAGCATCGGGTTTGTTGTCTCCTCCACGAATGTAGACCTGTATCTTGCTACTGTGGTTGTCTCCGGCGGTCAGACATTGAACTCACATCCATTCTCACAACCCGCATCTTCATATCCGACATCAGATGCAAGGCACAAACGGCATCATGGCAAATCGCTGCACTGCCCCTACCTATTTTGCATATGTTGTCCCCTAAATCCTCGACCGATCATTAGTATAGAGCAGCCAAGAATACTCTAAGCGCCCACATAAGCGTCCATGTCGGCACACAACCAACCTGCATAGAACTCACCAATGAGCTGCTCTCTAATGGCTGCATCCAATGAGAACTGGACGACTTTGAATGCCATGTGGGCACTTTCTTTGCTGCCTGGAGTCCACTATAGCTCTGGGCATTTCCCGACGATATCCTGCGAGAAGTTCTAGTCGAATAGGCAACAGCTTGTCTCTTGTGCACCGCCCTTCATCCTCTTTGACCCCGACCTTGGGGAGGAGTCAACCAAACAAATTCCACAACTTCCCAACACAATTCATCCAGAATGAGTATTGTCCAGACTGGCTTGCTCCGCAAGCTCTATGAGATAGCAACCGAGGACGTCGAGAACCAGTCGTCGGCATTCTGGCAGGTCATTCTACAACGAGCCTTTCATGAACGGGACGTCTACTCGGTAACCCTCCAGCCCTCGCCCGATGGGTCTCTTCGACGGGTAGATGTAGTAGAGCGATACGACGAAGCCACCAACAACTCCTCAAGAGTCTTGCTCCGGGTCGAATGCAAGCGCCCGAGTGGCTTAGGGGAGGTCGAGGACCAGGCGCTGGAGGCGGCAAAGTGCTATATCGACAGAGAAGGCTTGACGTGGATCTGGGCCATGACAACAATTGGCGTCACCTTTCGCATGTGGTTTATCGATGGTACTGAACGCGAGTTGCTGCCCATGCGTGGGACTGGAGCTCGTGGGGACGAGTCGCAATACATTGGCGCCGACTCGCCAGCTGCCTGCGGTTTGACTGAAGCCATCCGACTCATCAAGGATGGGATCCCACTCCGTGAGATCCCCGTGGTCCCTGACCATTCTCCGGAGCTGTTGATCACGGGCGACGCTGGACAGGGTGTGACAACTTTGTCAGGCCAGGGTGAGAGCCAGCACAGGCATGATGGAGCGGAGCCTAGTCAATAGAGAACAGCCTTGTTACCACACCAGCTCAGGAACACCGTAAGGGGGTAGGTATTTTAATGGTGAAGGTAGAGGGGATGTTGGTCCAACAGACGTGTTTCCGAAACGCACTCTGGACTCTCGGGTAGTTACGACGCCGTTGGGGCGACACAGACGCGAATGGCATCAGTTCAAGGGCCAAGTCGCCAGTATCAAAGTCTAGAACGTCTCCAAGTTCGGGTTCCGTTTAATATTTTATATCTATCCCCGACGGAGTAGGGTAATGTAGGGTAGTTACTCACATTCAAAACTGCTCAACACATGCACCTCCCAACCCATGCTGTCCTCGCATTTCCCCCTTCTCTCCTTAATCATAGAGTTGACACAGGCGCAAGCCTACCACAGGGGGAAAAGTATCAATAAACTCCTGAACTTGACACATCCGCGTGTTGAAATCTGTTCTTATGAACGACCTCGAGACCCTTGCCGACGGCAAACTGATTCTCCTTGTTAGTTATGAGAGAACACACTCCGGCGTAAGTAGAGTAGAAACACGGCAAAAAAGAAAAAAACTCAAGAAGATATGCGAGTTGTGGAGACGTCGTTATCTAATTGGAAGAAGATCAGCGTCGGTATGTTTGTGTCGAGGAGTGCAGTGTCTCATCTAGGATACATATAAACGTGGATGTATTCCCTCATAACCAGATGCATTGCTTTTGCGTTAAACACGTCTTTCTCTGCCAGATTACCATGAAGCCCTCAGAAGCTGAGAAAATGTCCCCGAGTGAGGATCTCAAATCCTCGCAGGTTCTCACTAAAGTTGACCTCAGCGAAAACGAAGCGGCCGAGCGCGGGCACTCATCTTCCGACGAGTATGTATTTTCAAGACTCACTCCTTATAGCTTCACTAAATCCCAAGAAAGACACGACGGATCCTCATTCACCTTCGATGCCGAAGCAGAAGCTCGAGTTCGGCGAAAGATCGATCTTCATGTCGTCCCAACCGTAGCCATCATCTACCTCTTCTGCTTCATAGACAGGGCAAACATCGGCACGTCTCATCATCCCCCTGCTTCAAGTTCTCTCTTCTCAAGGTCCTCTCCTAACTAGTTCTTCAGGAAATGCCAGGCTAGCTGGTCTAGAGGAAGATCTCAATCTCAGCGGCTACGACTACAACCAGATCCTCTCCATCTTCTACGTCTCCTACATCCTCTTTGAAATCCCATCAAATCTCGCCTGCAAATGGATCGGTCCAGGCTGGTTCCTCCCCGCCCTCACCCTCGGCTTTGGAATCTCAACTGTCGCATTCGCCTTCGTCACCACCATCGAGGCAGCATGCGGCGTCCGCTTCATCCTAGGCGTCTTTGAAGCCGGAATGCTCCCAGGCATAGCATACTACCTATCACGGTGGTACCGACAGAATGAACTTACCTTCCGCCTATCGCTATATATCGTCATGGCGGCCCTTGCCGGCGCATTCGGTGGCCTTCTCGCCTCTGCAATCCTCACCCTAGACAGCTTCGGCAGCACCCGCCGGTGGCAGATGATCTTCGCCATCGAAGGGATTATCACCATATGTCTCGGACTTGTCTCATTCTTCACCCTGACTGATCGGCCCGAAACCGCCCGCTGGCTGACGCAGGAAGAAAAGGAGCTCGCAATCGCCAGGGTCAAGTCAGAGCGCGTGGGCGCAACTGAAGTCCTCGATCAGTTCAACTCGAAGAAGGTCCTGGCTGGAATCTGGAACCCCATCACGTTAGCCAATGCCATCGTGTTTCTATGCGTAAACATCACCGTCCAGGGCCTCGCATTCTTCGCGCCGACTATCATCAAGACGATATACCCGGGGAGATCAACTATATCAGTGCAGCTCTATACAGTCCCTCCATATGTCATAGGGGCCTTCTTCGTCCTACTTACGAACTTCCTCAGCTGGAAACTCGGCCGCCGAAACATATTCCTCATCATGAGCGCGCCTGCAATGATGGCAGGCTACATCATCTTCCTCTCTACCACAGTCCCCCAGGCCCGATACGCAGCGACCTTCGTAACGGCCACGGGCGCATTCAACGCAGGCGCTCTCTGCACTGCGCAAGTCTCTGCCAACGTTGTTTCAGACACGGCGCGTTCCTCTGCAATCGCGACAATCGTCATGTTTGGCAACATCGGGGGTTTGATAGCCAGCTGGTCGTTTCTCCCAAGTGACGGGCCCAACTATTACATCGGCAGCGGGCTCAACGTGGCGACGTCGTCACTGATGCTAATAACGGTTGTTGTGCTCCAATTCTGGGCTACGGCAGACAACCGTAAGCGAGACGGCAAGGGTGTCAGTGAGAAGATGGCTGGGCTTGAGCCTCGTGAGGTCGAGGACCTCGATTGGAAGTATCCGGGTTTTAGATGGAGATTGTAGGAAAGACCGATAGCCTAGACTTGAAGAAGCAAGGGCTTGTCTCAAGAGTTATCTGTCAGTTAAGTAGACAGACTATGACAACCACAACACCCAAACTCCTAAACTAAGCGATGTCACCCATAGGAGCTTACTGACCATCCATCTCTCACACTAGTCGAACACCCATAGTTTCAGTGTCGGCGTCATGTTTTCTTTCCCCTCCTCTGCTTTTTCTTTATACCTATCTGTATCCGTACTCTATATATTGTTCTCAATTACAATGAGTTGAATACAAAGCCAATTGTGAGAGAGTGACTCCCTCACTTTGACCTCTCCTCGTGATGTTCATGCTCCTGACGAATCTCGTTGACTCCTTCACCTTCACCCGGGTTTTGGTCTACACCCTCCTTTTCCTCATCATCTCCTTCATCCTCGACTCAGCAGGCCAGCCACGCTATCCACCGCAAATCCCCGTCCTCGGTTACCGCTCCGGCCGTGGATGGTGGAGCAAGATCCGGAATAGCATCGCCTACTTCACACACCACCAGACTTGGATCGATGAGGGGTACGAGAAGGTCGCTATCACAGAGTAGACACTTGACAACTCCAGAAACTCCAGTATAACAGAAAGACGCTGATACGAAGTGAACTAGTATAACAAACATGGCCTCCCGTTCATCGCCCCAGCTCCCATTTCCCGACCCCCGGATGTCATCCTCCCAAGATCCCAGATCCCATGGATGATGGACCAGCCCGACCACATCCTCTCAGCCCATAAAGCTCACAACAGCATCCTCTACACAGAGTACAACTTCCTCGGCACCCGTCTCGCCAATGAACCATTTGCAAATCGCGTCATGCACAAGTACATCGCTCGCCATCTTCCAGCCATGATACCCGCCATCGAAGAGGAAGTCAACGCCGCAGTAGAGGAAGCCCTGCGGGAGTTGATGGCAAAAGACAACGAATCCAGGGAAGCAGAGGGATGGAAAAACGTCAACCTCTGGAATCTCTGGCTCGCCATCGTCCCACGCGTTACGAATCGCCTCCTCGTCGGTTCACCAACGTGCCGCGATCCCATCTTCCTCTCCTCCATGGCTGGCTTCACGGATGACGTCGTCCGAAACAGCTTCCTCCTCCACGCCATCCCGCGCATCCTCCACCCTATTTTCGGCCGTCTCTTTGCTATCCCCAACTACCTTCACTGGCGTGCTGCCTCCCGTAGGGTCATGCCAGTCATTGAGAAGCGACTCGATGATATGAGGTGCAAAGAAGCAGGAGACCTGGACATGAAGGACTGGGAACCCCCAGAGGATTTCATAACATGGGATATCAGACTCGCAATGTCGGAAGGAAATGCTTTCGAACTCGACCCCGTCATCATATCGAAGCGTCTCCTCCCCATCGAATTCGCATCCATCCACACAACCGTCATCACCGGCCACTCCTACATCCTCGACATCCTCTCCTCCCCATCCTTCTCCTCCATAACCTCCCACCTCCTCGCCGAACTCCGCACCCATAAACCCCCAACCGGCCCCTGGACGAAGCTCACCCTCGCCTCCCTCCTCCGTCTCGACTCCTCCCTTCGCGAGTCCCAGCGCCTGAGCAACTTCGCCGCCAATCTCGTCGAGCGGCAGGTCGTAAGCCCCGAGGGTCTGCATAATCCTGATTTCGGCTGGACGTTGCCGAAAGGCGCCTTTGTGACGGTGAATTTGCAGGGGACACACCATGATAAGGACATCTATGAGGCAGCGGGCGAGTATGATCCGTGGAGGTATTCGAGGGTGAGGGAAACGTGGGAAAAAAGGACAGAGGATGAAAAGAGAGAGATGGAAGAGGAGGGTACGAGGGCAAGGAGGTTGGGGATGGTGACAACTAGTGATATTCACTTGGCCTTTGGACATGGGAAGCATGCCTGGTATGTCTTTGTGCTCTCTCGCTGGATTCTCACTAACCTTGCCTTAGCCCAGGACGCTTCTTCGTCGCCCACGAGTTGAAACTCATCACCGCTGCCCTCCTGCTCAACTATGACATCAAGCCCATCGACGAGAGACCCAAACCACAGTGGCTAGGGGCCACGATTATCCCCCCCCTTGATGCATGTATCCAAATACGACGGAAAACACACTTCAGGACTCCCAAAGTTCAAAGGCACAAGGAACTACTTGAAACGACACAGGCTTTTTGATTTATTGGCGAGGCGCCTAGGCTATGATCTCTATTCGAAATATGTTGGTTTGCCTTGAATATCAGAACTTGAGCTTGCAGTTGAAAACTTCAACACCATTGCGATATCCTATCCCCCCCTTGTCATGTCTCTCACAAACCTCCTTCACTCCTTCAACTTCATACTCATCACAAGTCAAATCCCAAGCCCTCCACATTCCCCAAAAAGATTCCCCCCTTCTCCCCTTCCCTCAACAGCGCAGCCACATCGACCCTCCCACCAGTGATATACTTCTCACTCACCCCCAGATTCACCCTCCGCCCTAGCTCCTCTCTCAGCTGCGCCCTCAGTGCCCCCATCTCCGCCTTGGTCAGCCCCTTAGCCGCAGCCTCTTTCTTGAGCCTCCCGCCCCCGCGGCCGCCCTTCCCGGAACCGTTCGCCACGGCGTCCAGGTCGTCAGAGTCGTATACAACGCCGAGCTCCTCGGCCGCGTTGCGGAGCCACGTGTCGTCGCTGTGAGCTTTCTCCTTGGCGAGGACGGCGTCGGCTAAACGCTTCGCGATGTCGACGCGGGGCTTGATGCGGGAGGCGATCTTGCGTTCCAGCGGCAGTGTCTGGATAAAGTGTTCACGCTTCGAAGACCCAGAGCCCTGCTCAGCGTGCACTTTACCCGCCAACCGGCGCGTAGGTAGAACCTCCTCCGGCGAACACAGAATCACACTCACACCACTTCTCTCCCCACGTGCCGTACGTCCAGACCGATGGATGTAGGTATCCGCCGAACGGGGCACGTGGTAGTGCACAACCATGTCGACCTCCTTAATGTCGAGACCGCGGGCTGCGACGTCAGTGGCGACGAGGATAGAGTTGCGTGCTGCGGTAAAGCGCTCAAGGGAGCGGAGACGGGCTTTTTGGGCCATCTGGGAGTGCAGGGGGAGGGCGGAGATGTTGAGGTTCTGGAGGAGCGGGGTGAGACGGCGGACGGCAGAGATGGAATTTGTGAAGACGAGGGTGCGGCGGTTGGGGTTGAGGAGCAGGACGGCGTAGAGGTAGAGATCCTATCGAGGGTCGTTAGTGTCATGGTACATTAATTAATATAAGTCGCGATAGGGAGGCTCACCTTCTCCATGGCGCCACACTCAATGAGCCCTTCTCGCAGACCCGAGGCCATCTGGCTCACAGGGTTGACGTCGATGAACTTGGGTTCCCTGCGGAATTTGAGGCACTTCATCAGGTACGCCATCTTCTCCTCATCACTACTCGCTGCGTGCTTGCCCTTCCCTTGCTTTCCCTTGCTGGCGAGCTTAGTCTGGAGATCCTTGTCAAAGGTAGCTGAGAAGACGAGAGTCTGTCGCTTCATGTCTTCATCGTCGTCATCCTCTTCGTCATCCGAGTCCTCGTCAGCTTCGGGGTTCTTCTTGTCAAGAGCACCAATGATGTCCTCAGCTTCCTTGAACTGCCCAACCTTGAACAGTCGATCCGCCTCGTCAACAACGAGGAACTTGATCTTGGAGAACGAGTCCTGAAGTGTAGCATCGCCGTCGAGAACCTCCCACAGTCGCCCCGGCGTGCCGATGACGATATCTGCCTTCTCCAGCTGTCTCTGCTGCTTCTGGATACTGAGTCCTCCCGTCACAACACAGACGTACGGCGCCGTGGGGAGTCCGTCGCAAAGAGCCTTGAGATGATCGCCCAGCTGCTTCGCCAATTCACGCGTCGGACTGAGCACCACTGCCATCGGCCCCGTTCTCTTCACACCCTCTCGCCCCTCATACAACTCCAGCCATCGCTCTACCATGGGGATACCAAATGCGAGCGTCTTTCCGGAACCCGTCTGCGCTTTGCCAATCACGTCCTCACCCGCCACAATCTCCGGGATCGTCTTCTCCTGAATCGTCGTCGGCTTCGTAAACTTGAGCTTTGCGATGGCTGAGAGGATCTGCGGTGACAGGTTTAGAGGAACCCAGGCCGCCATGTCGACGTCTTCGTTGTCTTGGAAGTCCTCGCCGTCGGCCAGCGCGCCGAACGTGTTCCCCCCACGTGCAGCGGACTTTTGTACGATTTTCTGGGCCTTCGCCAGCTGCTCGTCGTCTTTGTGGTTGTTGACGGCACCCAGCTTTTTCTGTTGCTTCTTTTTCTTCTTGCCGCTGTCTTCGTCTGCCAGCTTCCGCTCTTGTTTCGTAGCCTTCCCTTTAGTCCCCTCGCTCTCCACGCCAGCTTCACCACTGCCAACTTCGCCGGAACCGACAGGCCCGCTCTCCACAGGGTCGTCGCCAAACCCTTCAAAAGATTCGTCCTCATCGCCGTCTCCGTTATCCCTCTCGTTACCGGTGTCTCGGTCGTCGTCGTCCTTGTCTACAACCAAAAATTGCACCTTGTCGCCCTCCCGCACGATACTAACCCCCTCAATTACCTCGAGTCCTCCAAACTCCTCGCCGACGGTCTCCCACGCGAGGGCACTAGCGTCAACAGCACGTCGAGATGCACCGCTGCCCTTCTTCGTCTTTCGGGATTGGGGTTTCGAGGTGGACGCCTTCGCGATGTTCTTGGAGCGCTTCGGAGCGGAGGAATTCGCAGCAGGGAGCTTGCGCTTCTTGGAAGGGGGAACCATTGAATAAGGGGATCGCCTCTTGTCGGGCGTTACGACCTGAGTGACGTCGGTGCTTGACTTCCGTTTTGTAGTTTGTATTGCCGTGAATGTCAGGTGCTCACAGGGAAGAGGTTGCTCAATCTACCTACTTTTTTTTTCTGCTTATCGATTGTCGGCGAAAAATGATGCCGATCTACCGACCTCCACTTTCGTCTTCACCAGCCAAAGGTGCCGACATCACAGTTAACTATATCTGTCTCTGTATCTAGAACAACTCACTTCCTCATAATGGGCTTCAACATCGAGTCGACAATTTGATTGTGCACGCCCAAAGGTTTCCTGTCGGAAAATCTCCAATCCAGAAAAAACGACAGGTTCTATCACATTGTCAACGTGAGGCTCTACTATCAGTCCTTCACAGATACAGCATTCACAGATATATGTATCCCCTGGCCTCCTTTCAAGACGTAGCATATGTGACGACGAAATTATTCTCTTCTCTGTCAGAGGAGTCCCAAAAAGTAAAACAAAGAAGAATTGCCGTGACACTTATCCCCGTAGCCTCGGAGTACATTTTTCCCCTCTCCTTCTCGTGCCTCCCATTCAATGCCAAAAAAAGAAAAAGAAAGAAAATAGACGCGAAGCGAGCACATGTATGTCCTCGTCTGTTTGCTATACATAATCACAAAAATACCCCATTATGCCTGATAGTCCATACGGGCCGAATCAGTGCGCCCCCCTCGCCCTCTTCGCTCCTCCTCCTACTTCTGAATCCCCTCTTGGCCGCTTGTTGCCAGGTTGGAAGTCCGTCGCTCCCGCGTTGAGGCCACCACGGCCACCACCTCGTCCTCCTCGTCCTCCACGGCCAGCATGTCCTTGTCCACCCTCTTGATTGCCGCTCGCTCCCCGTTGACCAGGGGGCACATACGCGCCTCCCCTCCCACGGCCACCACCGCGAGGCATAGGAATGCTAGACCGGCCCTGTTGCTGACCCTGTTGCTGATGCTGTTGTTGCGGCGGGAGCGGGGGCAGAGATGCCTGCCCCGTAGGCGCCGCTACGGCTTCAGCCTTGGGAGCAAATGGGTTGGGTGCATCGGCAGATGCCACGTTGGCGGGAACAGCAAATGGGTTGTTAGACCTGACTGCTGGGATGCCGCTCGAGGGGGTTTGGGCACTCTGTGCCAGCCTACTCACGGCGGGAGTAGCTGCAGGTGTCGACTGTGCCGTTACTGGCGCCGGCAACATGTTCCTAGGAATGCCGGGAGCAGGCGTAGCCGGAGATGGAGACTGTGGCACGCCGGCGGTCGAGCCCTGTCTCACGGGTGTGGGCTTCATGGGCGCCGGAGTCGGTGGCGGAGCCTGTGCAGTCTTCGCAACCTCCCAGACCTCTACGACAGGTTTCTGGGGGGTCTCGGTCGAAGCCTTCTCAACCACTCCGATCTTGGCGTTAGCTGACCTCAGCTTATTTTCCGCCATGTTGATTCGCAAAGTGGACTTTTTGGATTCCATCAGCTGTGCCTGTTCCCTTGCCGCCGATATCTTGCCCTCGTATTCCGTCTTTAGCGTTGATTCCAACTCCGTCTTCAGTTTCGAGCTCTCAATCTCGAGCTTCTTCTTGATATTTGCAGCAACAATGTTCTTAACCGTCGGGTTGGTAGACAGGAACTGACGGATACCAGCATCATCCAGATGAGAGAGATCAGAGGGGCCAACAGATGCCGGCGTTGCAGGAATACCCGGAGCTTCCGCCTTCGCAGGAGTGGCAGGAGGTTGATTCGCCTTCGCAGTATCTGCAGCTGGCTTGGCCACGGGGTTCTCAGCCAGCCAAATCCGTTTCTCCTGCTCCAGCTTGAGCTTGAAATCCTCGTCCTTCCTCTTATACTCTTCCTCCATCTTTGCTCGGCTTTCCTTCAGCTTCTGGTTGAGGGTATCTCGCATCCTGTCGGAGCGCTCCTTAATGGTGTGTTGAATCTTTGCCTCGACCTCGTTGGCCTTCTGCTCGAATTCAGCAGCCTTGGCTTCGGCAGCAGAAAGCTTCTCCTCCAGAGCCTTCTTCTCTTCTTCAGAAAGTCCTGCAGCGGCAGGCTGCTCGCTGGGGACCTCGCTAGTGTCCGCAGCAGCCGGGGCCTGCTCTGGAACAGGGACTTGGCTAGTCTGAGTAGTCTGAGCAGCCTGAGCAGCCTGAGCCGCAGCGGTAGCTGCTTCTTGCAACTTCTTGGCGGCCTCATCCCGCTCCGCAACGGCTGCTTGAAGCTCGTTGCGAAGCGTCGCCAGTTGTTGCTCAGCTCCTTGCTTCTGGGTGGTAACCGCCTCGAGCTCCTTCTGGACGGCAGACAACTGTTGTTCAAGCTGAGCCACAACTTCCGCTGAGACAGAAGGCTCGGAAGGCTGGGCGGCAGCAGGGGCGGCCTGGACAGCTTGCGCTTGTTGTCGCAGCTCCTCCACCTCTTTCTGGAAATTCTGAATCTGTCGCTCAAGCTCTGTCTTGTGGTGTCCCGCCTCCTCTGCCTGACTCTTCACCCCCTCCAGCTCGGAAGTGGCCTTGCCCAAATCCTCCTGGAGGTGGTTGGCACGCTGGATAGCCTCATTCTTCTCGCCCGTAAGCTTCCTCGATCGGTCCTTGAATTGCTCAACAAGCTTGCCACGGGTAGTAGTCCAGTTGTTGCGTTCAGTTTCCAATGTCGTCTCGAGCTCAGAGATCTTGGTCTTGAGCGGCTCCTCGCCCTGTTTGAGAGCATCACGCTCAGTCTCCAAATTGCTAATTGTCTCCTTCAGCTGCTCCATCTCGGCAGGGTCGACCCGGCCGTATTTCGTAAGAATGCCCTCCGTGCGCTTCTGCCAACGATCACGGTCCTCCTGAATCTGTTTAATTTCATCTTCCAAGAACGACTTCTGCGTCTTGAGTGTCTCAATCTCAGCTACGAGCGGCTGCACGCGTGCCTCCATCTCCTCGATCTTGTTGTTCTTCTCAGTGATTTGATCCTTGAGCTGCTGGTTCTCGTTGCGGAGGGTCATGCTGCTCTCTCGGTACAGGTTGAGCTCATTCAGTTTCTCCATAAGGTCCTGGTGGGTCATCGATGTACGGCCACTCTCGGCAGTCTGTGTGCGCTCCTGGTCCAGTTTGAGACGGGCTTCATCCAGTTGCGACTGCGTGTACTCGAGTTGCTGCTGGAGTCGCTTCGCCTCCTGGGTCTTGAGATCATGCTGTACCTCAAGAATCTCCTTCTCGCGTCGAAGATAGCTGTTGAGCTCACGAAGGCCTTCTGTAGCATCCCCGATGGGAACAGGCGACATCCTTTCGTCATCCTCATCAGCATCGCTACGCTTCTGCTGAAGCGCTGCAACCTGCGCCGTTAGCCCTTCCAACTGTTGGTGAAGGAGCTTGTTCTGCGAGTTGACGTCCTCCCGCCTCGTCTTGAGCTCAGCCATTTCCCGCTCTAGATGCTGTCGGCGATCTTCCCAAGAGCTCTCGCTTTGGGCAAGAGTGACCTTTGCAGATTCAGCCTCCGATCTCAGAGCTGCGGCCTCGCTTTTGAGCTCATTGTGCTCAGCCCTCAACTGCTGGACAAGCTTGGCGGCCTCAGCATGCTTCACGAGTTCTTGTTCGTAGTCCTGTTGTGCCTTGGTAGCAATTTCGGCCTGGGCACGAAGGTCCTGTTGATGATATCTGGTGGCCTCCAAATGTCGAGCACTTTCCTCCTTTAGTCGATTGACCTCCTCCTCAAGAATTGCCTTCTCGTCGTCGTACTTTCGAGCAATCTCGCCTTGCGAGTCCCTGAGGCTCGATAGCTCGGTATTGGACCGAGACAGCTCGGCAGACACGTCCTCAAGTCGCTGACCGAGCTCCTTGACCTTTCCACCCTTCTCCTCAATAAGCGCTTCCATCTCTTGGCGGTACTGGTCCTGAGAAGCTCGGAGGTCCTCCAAAGCCTCTTCGTTGGCTTGGCTTAACTCCTTGAACTGCTCAGCCTGGGCCTTGGCGCTCTCAAGATGAGTATTGGCCATGTCAAGGTCGCGCTTGAGGTCAGAGATTTCAATGTTGAGTTCTTGAATCTCAGCCTCGAGTTGTTCTTGCTGTTCGTTGGCCATCGCCGCAGTACCAGGCCTTGGTGTCGGTCGAGGCTGAAGTCGTCCAGCCCGCTCCTCTGCATTTCGCAGCTCCACGCTCAACTCATCCACTCGGGCCTGTAGGTGATCCCTGGTAGTCTTGACGCCAACATGCTCCTCTCGCAGCTGGCTCAGACTCGCCAGGAGATCATCGATGCGCTTCTGAGATTCCTTGGCCTCGTATTCCTTCCTGAGCTGTAACTGCTTGCTATCCTCCACCTCATTAGAAAGCTTTCTCTGGGCGTCGCTGAGTTCCTGCTCTAGACTCTCAATTCTAGCCTGTGACCTCCGTCGCGCTTCAGATTCTGCCATAGTCCGCTCGTTCTCCAGGGACTGTTGGGTTGCGAGAAGATTATTGAGTCGGTTCTTCTCCTCAATCAGGTTCTCATTGTCTTTGCTGAGCCTGCCCTGAATGTCCTTCCAGAGCTTCTTCTCGGCCTTGAGATTGGAGGCCTCGTTGCGCACGCTGTCAAGCAATCCCTTGGCTTCAATGAGCTCCTCAGCGACTTGTTGAGTTCGAATGTCCTGCTTGGCCGCCGTTTCGGACAGGGACTGGCTTCGCTTCTGCAGTTCCCGGTTTTCGCTCTGAAGGGCAACGAAGTTTGCGTGCAACATCTCTCGCCTCTCAGATTCAAGTCTCGCCTCAGCCTGAAGCTTTACCTTGTCGGTCTGGATCGAGTTCCTCTCAGAGGAAAGAGTCTCAATCTGGTCAAGCAAGTCCTTGCGCGCCCCAGCTTGGGCGTCTCGGAAGTTGTCGAATTGGGACTGAAGGATGCGGAGGGCCTCGTTCAAGGTTTCCGTCTGCTCTCCGCTCTCGATACTAGCAAGAGGCAGTCGCTGACTGCTATTCAGAGAGTTCCGCATAAGAGAGGCTTCCTCCCCGTTCGCACCTCGTTGTTGGAGAAGGCGACGGAACATGTCCCGCTCCATCTTGAAACTTTCCATCGTCTTCTTGACGGACCTCGTCTCCTCAGTCATATGGCTCAGTTCCTGTTGGAGCTTCTCAACCATGTCGTGATCCTCCTTTGCCTGATGCTTAGCTGCCAGAGCCTCCTCGCTCTCCAGCTGCTCAGCAAGTTCCCTGGTGATGCGCATCAGCTCTTCGTTCTTGGCTTGCAAGGACTTGATGTCCTTGAACACAACGAGCTTCTGTGTGATGAACTGATGAGTGTCGGACATGTCGGACAATGCCTCTTCAGTGACCTCGCCCTTCTCCAGTTGCTTGAGGCGGTATACTTCCTCATCTGAGAGCTGATCCGAGCCCTTCTCGATGGCATAGATGTTGAAGACGAGCATCTGAATCTGAGTTCCGAGGTCCCGAAGCTGACTACGCAGAATCTTGGCCTCAGACTGCGCAGTCGCGAGAGCGCCCTCGGCCTTCCTTGCCGCTCTCTTGGCACCATCGCGTTCCTCAAAGCTCTGTTGGGAGAGTTCGGACATGCGGCTGATTTCGTTTCGCAGAGTCTCGGACTCAACCTGGAGTTCTTGGATCTCGGGTGCCTTGGCCTCGAGGGCAGTCATCATGTTGTCAAGCTCTTCGGAGAGCTGTTGGTTTCGTCGTCGTTCACTCGCCAACTGGGCCTTGACTTGGTATAGTTGATCCAGGGCCTGGGTGGCGGTGATGGCACCCTTAGTCCGGATGGAAGCAGGGGTTCCGAAAGGTGAAGATGGACGGTGCATCATGGAGCCATTGGCACGAGGGGTCTGGGGCGCCGATTCAAGTGCTGGCGGAGCATTCCGCTCCAGTCGAACTTGAAGCTCGTCAATCTCCGTCTCGAGCAGTCGGATGCGCTCCTCCATTTCCCGTTCATCCTGTCGGGCTTGCTCCAGTTCGACTCGTACACGTCGAATCTCGTTCTCGCAATTGTCCTTGAGGCGTTCCTTTTCGGCCTCGAGATCGCGCACGCGCTCTTGGTGCTTCTTGCTAAGCTGGTCCGACATATCGACTAGTCGTCTCTGGTCATCCAACTCGTGTTTATAACTTTCGACGGTCGAAGCAAAGGTGCCTTCCTGCTTTTGGAGCTTAACGAGCGCCTCATCAGCCTTAGCCTGCATCGCATTGAGTCGATCGCGAAGTTGCTGTTCGGTACGCTTCAACGCGTCAGTCTGAGACTGGATATCCTCATTCTGTCGCTGGAGCTCCGCAATGCGAGCACCCTTTTCCTTTCTGTACTTGAGGCTTTCTTCGCTCTTGGTCTTGAGCTCGTTCTCCAGCCACTCGCTGTTCTTGCGCGCCAAATCGAGCTGTTGCTGTACAGACTCTTCGCGGTACTTGGCGCTATTGAGCTGTCCCTTGGCGTTTTGCTCCGACTGTTGGAGGGAGGTAACTTCGCGGGAAAGCTCGACATTTCGCTGGTGCTGTTTGGTGAGCTCTTCGGTAAGGGTTTGGTCGCGCTTGTTATTAGACTCGATGATGCTCAAATTGGTACGGTTTGATGACTGCAGTGTCTCGATTTTGTCGTTGAGAGCTTTGATGTCCGCATCATAATCCGCGCTTTTCGTTTTGAGGATCTGGAGTTCGTTCTCAACTGACTGACGTTTCGTTTCTGGCGAAGGGAGATTTAGCGTCAGTGACTGAAATGGCCCCGGTTCTCGTCGCGCCTGGTGGACACCTACCTTCGTCCTTCAATTGCTGTCGAGCTTCCTCGACATCTTTGAGAGCCTTGTCGGCGGTGGCCTTGAAAGTCTGCGATCGCGTCTCGGAGCTGCGCACAGCGTTCTCAAGCTCGATGTCGGTCTGGAGCTTCTCGGCGTAAAGAGTGTCAAATTCGTGGGCCTTTGCGGCAACAGCCTGCAATACTGCGGCGACAAGCTCGGCAGTGGGCTCGGTGGTCAGGCTCGTAATGACGGGCTGGTCGAGGCCAAGGTGGCCGGCGATGTAGCCGATATCTACATCTGCGGCCGCCATGGTTATGGGTCGGTTCAGTTCAAAAGCGCTACTCTCGTCATTCCCGCAAGCTGCGCGTCAAAGAAGATCCACGTTAAGGCCACAGCTCGTTCCAGGGAGTCGTCGGGCGACGTCACGTCACTTATCGTATCGTTATCGCGTGTTTAAAGGAATGAGGGTTGTTTGCGTGAGAAAATCCGGACAAAGAAAAGGATTTTAGTAGTGGGTTGAAGCAAGAGAGAAATTCCTAAAGCTTCGAGCAGGCGGCTGAAGGCTCAGACAGGAACCACTGTTTTGGGAAGTCAACACGCCCAAAGGTCCTTCCACCACAGCCCGGTGCTTCCCCTTCGACGCGCACGGACGAGGCGTTGCTAGAGAGTTAATTGGGTCACGCGGGCGTCGCAATAATGTTATTCCGACTTCAGCTTGGCAACTTGGGCTTCATTGTTCCCCAACCACCAGGTCAACCAACAGACAGATCAGCCTATCTCCCGTACAGACACGAATGGCTGCCTTTGTTCTGATTTCCCAAATTAACATTGGTGTGCCCCAATTTCTCCTCCGCAATATTCCATAGTATGTCGAAAAATGCTTGGCATGGATCTAGACTCGAGAATCGCAACATCAGTTCCCACCACGAACTTGTTTCACTCAAGAAACTTCTCTGGTTAGCAATACAAGACATCGAGACAAAGCAACACCAATATGGTTTGCGTGTTGTCGCAGTAGCCCTACTTTGCTTGACATCAGCAGAAATACCTAGTAGTAACTCGTGACTCTTCAACATCCGACATAGGACTCCAAACCATCTATCTCCCGACTAAGAATCCCAAATCAGTTTCAGACATGGCACAATTCCATTGTCTAAATCCTCTCCATTGTCTTCTAACCAATACTCCTACAACAGTAGTACATGGTATTCTCCCCAACAAACAAACAAAAAAAAACACCAACCCCCACAACGCCGGCTGAGAAAATCATCGTGAACCACTCTAGTCCCTTCATCAATATACAATCCCAAGCCTTTCCCAAATCATGTTCCCCCTCCCCCGAGATACCCCCCCGCCCTTCTACTTCGCCCATCGATTCACACCTGAATCCATCTCATACGCCTCCACAGGCCCAGACTGGAACCCATACCCTTGCTGAGGGTGTGCCGGCGCAGGATGTGCGGGAAACTCATACACGGGCTGACTATGCGGAGGAGGATAATGTCCATATCCTCCCTGCTGGGGCGTGACGGGTGAGGGCGAGTATCCCGATTGTGGTGACTGGTAAGGAGACGGGTAGCCCTTTGGCGGCATCGACTGCAGCTCGGGAGTCGGGACCTGGCTCGGGGGCAACTCAGAGACGGGCTTCCCGCCGTCGAGCTCCGGCCTGAAAGCTGCCCCTGCTGATGAGAGCTCTGATACCCCTGGTTTTCCGTAATGTGGTTTCCCTACGTCACCCTGGCCATGTGCCGGAAACTCGGTGTTACCCATGAGTTCCGGGTGACCCGTATACTCTGGCGCTGGATCTTTTTTGGATGAGATCTGCTCCCCCCGAGTCTCAAGCTGACGCCGTCGTCTAAAAAAGAAGAACAATCCAAGACCGATCGCTACAACGGCCACTCCAGCCGCAATACCTCCAGCAACGGGCACAATACTGGTGCCGCCCTCTTCCTCGTCCTTCTTCTTCTTCTCATCATCTGCCGAGTCGTCCTCGTCGTCGTCCGAAGCGTCACCAGTCGTAGTTTCCGAAGCAGGTCCCGAAGCTGTAGCCCCCGGTCCAGTCGCTTTCGAGCCAGGACCGGAACTGGCACTCGGGTAAGTTCGAGCAATCGACTCGCCGACTGTAGCCACGACCTTGCTCTCAGCTGCGCTACAGTAGAACTCGAACAGGTCGATGGCGGATGTCACGTTTGCGATGGCAGTGCTCTCGCAATAGTATTTGACGACTGAGGTTAGAGTACTGGATACGTCCTTGGACATACCTGACTTGAGGCAGACGCAGGACGCAAGTTCTTGGGGGCCGTCACCACAGAGCCATGAGCTTTGCTATATTTGATGTCAGGAGGTCGTCGAACGAGTTCGAAAGGGTAGAATATACCTCCAAAACTGCAGACGAAACGCCACTCTGGGCACATTCGTGAAGTGACTTGTACTGAGGCAAGGCCGTAATGTGATAAGTCACTAAGCAATGTTAGTTGACAGCAACCTCCCCAGGTTCCTCAAGCTTGACTAACTATCTCCTGGTGGCTTATCCGGCGTCGCGAAGGAGGTGGTGCCCTCGTTCATATCACAGTACTGGCTGTAAAAGTTCTGCGCCGAAGTGACATCCTGGTTGTTGGAGCACGAGTACTTTGCCGACTTTCGAATCGTCTCTTTGATCTCGCTCACGACCGCCTCCTTACTACAGACACACGGTGCCTGCAGTTCCGCCGCCTCTGGACAACGAGAAGAAGCCTAGGTTTCAGTCAGCGTCTGCGACATGGGTCATTCCTATCAGGCTGCTCTCGGCCATACCCTTCCCATAACAGCCAGCGACACAGCGGATTGCGCGCACGGCGGCAGGTATCCCAGCTCAGGAAGATCCGTGATGTACGCCTTGACGATATTGTCCGTTGGTGACGAGAAGGTGATGCTGAGGTCCTGATCGCAGTACTGGCTCATCACCTTGGACGCACTCGACAAGTCGTCGGTAGCACTAGAGCCACAGCTATACTCGATATCGCTCGAAATCGCCGCCTCAACCTCGTCCAGTCTCGCCGTGTGGCAAACACATTCTTGCAAGGCAGTCTCGCTGTCGCCGCACATGGTCGAGGAGGTCCATTCGTCGACGTTGTAGTAGATAGCGCTGGCGGCACATGGCGCCTAGGTAGGAGTCAGCATTGGAGACCAAGCCGTGAGCAATTCGTTCGCGCGCGCATACCAGATACGTAAAGATCTCGAGATCCGTCACATAGACAATGTCAGTCGCGCTGGAAAGCCCTACCAGGCCGGCCATCAAGGCCAACGAGAGCCGGTGTAAGTCTCGCATTGCGCGAACTTGACTGATGCGATCGTGTACAGAGGGTTAGTTAGAGGGCACACACAGTACAGCCTCAGCTGGATGATCTCATTCACAAAGGAAGACAGGACACAAGGAGAAAGAGAGCGGAATTGGAAGGAAGAGGCAGCCGCCTGGCGCCTCTCGAAAATGCCCTCTCGCCCTGCTGTGGGGAGAGAGTGCCCGAAGCCCAGAACCACGCCTTGGCAGGCCAGATGCATTTGGCGCCTGGACCCCTGAAGCTAGTCGGAATGGGCTTGTGAGCTGAAAAATATGGGATGCACTGCATGAGGTTGTGCCGCAACTGCTAAGTTGCAAACTCTTCAGACCCGTGGGAGTTGAGGAACTACCTCGACAAGAGTTAGATATGGCGAGTCAACAACACGAGACTTCGGTCACCAGCATCGTGAGTTGATCTCATCTTCATGATCTAAACAAGATGCAAAGAAAACCAGGAACGAGAAGGCGATTCGAGGTTCAGCCGCAGCCTAGCCCTCGGAACTCCATCCGGGTGGTGTTTTTAGCGTGCGTGAAGTCGCCCTTTTCCCCAATGTCGATTCGTTCTCTCCAACAAGGGCAACGGATTCGGTCCTAGCCCATCCATGGCCAAAAGCAAACCGCCATGGCGACGAATTCGTTGAGCAACAAGCTCTCCCACAAAGCGGATAATCCCCAAATCTCGTACCCTCATAAGGCTGAATTTTTTGTCTGAGACCCCTTCGTATCGCAAACGCCAGAGCACAAGCACTCGCTTGACAACCCAGCACAACCATCTTTCCATCCAGATGAACCTCCCGTCCGTGGCCGCCCGGCTTGTAAGGGGACCTATCCATCCCCCTGGTCGTTTGTTGCACGGTAAGCCCAACAGAGGCAAGGGTCGGCGCCACGACAGGCATCGTCTGAAGCAAACGCAGCCCTATTGGCTCCCCTGAAATGAGCAGAGATGGGACCTGCAGACTGCCAAACATTGCCAAGGGTATCAGCTGGGGGAGAGGAACGAGCGAGTGCGAAATATGCGTAAGCTGAGGGGAGGAAATGTGCCGAAGGGGGGGACGAATGCGGTATGCAAGGCGAAGGGGGAAGATAATGACGGTGTCTGCGTGTCAGGTTGAAAGATTCCTATAGATAGGACACAATGTATGAGTTGTTGTTGTCTTTGATCCGATAGCACTCACATGAGATTTCACGTGGCCCTTATCCCGGAACCAGATTGGCAGCGAGAGGAAGGGATCCTGGCGTCCGAGCCTCCAGCCGCTGAACCTGGTCCTAACCCGGGCATCACACGACAACTCCCATGACTCTCTTCAGATGACGATCTTCACCCAAAACGCTTCACCACGACTAGACACTGGACACTCGACACTCGGCATTGCTTGCTTATCTCGGTTGTTCAAATGTTTTTGAGGCTATCATTTACTTAAAATGGGTAGTAGCTAGTATACTAGATTGGTATCGACATAGAAGAGTGATGCCTGCTTGGCTCAACAAAAAAAAAAATCGCTTTCGAACAATACTCGTGGCCCCCAGGTCTGTTGGGTCCTCTGATCGGACTCTCGTGAGAGTCGTTTGTTCCCTGTAAAAACGCCATGCTCAAAAAAAAAAAATCCCACAATTTATCTCGTTCGACTCCGTACGTTGTGCATTCCTCTCCGGTATCAAGTATTCAGTCGTACATGCGTCCCCGAGTAGTCTTAAGAGTCCCCAATGTCCAAACGCCACAGTATATAGAAATCCCCAGTTGCATAAGAATCAATCCCGCCAGGGTATGGGCGCCGTATCGAAGAGTATTAGGTGTATGTTGCAGTATGTTGCAGTATGTTTCTCAATGAAAAACGTCGTTGCTGGTTGGTTGTTGATTGATTTGATCTAGTCGCTGGTGCTGCCCGTCGCTCTTCGGACGGCGTTGGAGCAGCTGCCGGTCATGATCTTGGGGAGTCGGTATCGTCCAGGGCTGTCGTAGTAGTCGCAGATAATGGGATGAGGGGCGGTGCTTCTGCGCGCCGGATTCACCCTGCGTGAAGGCTGCTCCGTAGCGGATGGACGTCGCTCTGCGGATGTCTGTCGTGAGCGTCCGGAGAACCAGGTATCGGCGGAGGCACGGGAGCTAGCGCGGGATCGCGAGCCTGAGGAGTTGTAGTAATCCGGCTCTTCGTCGATCTCATGGAGGGAACGCTGGTCAAGTTCGGCTGCGGCTCGGTGGGCATTGCTGCTAAGGGTCTCCCAAAGGTCGTGGCCAAGGTCGTCCCAGATGACAACAGCCTTGAAGAGTCGTCGGCAGGCCTGGGTGCCTTCTGTGCTGTCGAGCTCCCCATAGGACTCGAGCTCACCAAGGCTGGGGAGGTTCTCCCAGGCGATAGAGATTTGATCACATTGCTCCTTGAAGGGCGATCGCTCAAGATAGTAGGTGAGGAAGTCGGCCGTCTCGGCCTTAGTAGCAAACTCGGCCTCCATGAGGGCCTGCTGTCGGAGCTGATCCTCTCGGGCCTTCTCCTGCTGCTGCTTCTGGAGCTGCTTGCGTCGCTTGGGACCTCCGAAGAGGGGGACTGCGGTAGGGGCTCTTAGCATCATTTTGGCTGATGTTGTTGATGTTGCTGTGATGGTTGAGGACTGCGCGGGTTGGTCCGTCGCAGATATTGACGAGTAGGGGTAAATAGCGTTTCAAATGTGATTCGAATTGCTGTTTCGTCGGCAGCGAGACCAGCTCGTCGGTTTATGTCGTTGAGTTTTGATGACCAGGTTGACGAAAAAAGAAGTCGATGTCGGATGGGAGATGGAGAAATAGCGGATTGTTGGCGGGAAGGACGGAAGGGGATGGGAGTGTGGGAGAATAAAGAGGATATATTTTTGGTATGGGGGAATTATTCTGTTGTCTCGTCGGTATTCGTACTGTAGGTGGTCGTGGGGGTTATTATTGGATGCCGACCCCAGGGATGCAGGATTGGACGGGCTGAGACGAGGGAGGGGAGGTGTGGTGGCGGTGGTAGTGGTGGTGGTAGTGGTGGTGGTGGTGATGGTCAAGTCCAATAACAAGGGAACGAGAGCCGCGGGTATCTGCCGAAATATACGGAATCAAGTCGTTGCACGGGTAAGGTGGTCGTGTTCGTGTTTTCGGGCAATCGCGGATCCTCGCTGATGATCACCAAGATTCACAAGCAGAGGAAAGAGATCTGCATTATCATACAGCAAAGGGAAAGAGAGATCGAGGCTCGGACCAGGGGTGGGAAGGATGGCTCTTTTATTTGTTGTCCAACCCTCCTCATCAATTCCATCTCATCCAATATCCGCAATCCCGCTTCGGAGAACTCGCCCACACGCCCCTCCCCCCAGCAAACAACTCCGAAGTACGTACATACGAACGAAGTACGACTAAAGGGAAAACCCACTCGGCGCGGAAGCCATCCCTCCCCCGGAGATGCCATCCCAAAGCCCGCTCCAACGGGCGCGTCCACTACCGGAGAATGCAAAAATCTGAGTTTTTTATCCTTTCTCCCTTGCCAAAAAGCAACAAAAAAGCCCCCGTAAGTTGCCTACTCGGTCATAGTATGTACCTTGCATGGAGTAACCGGGAGGGTCCATGGATCCAAGGTTTTACGCAGCTTCATTTGTGGCGGGCCCGACTGGCTGACGGCCGCCCTTCCGGTCGGGACCCCGTTTTTGTTTTAGGCGGAGTGAAATTGGGGTGTGTCCAGGCTGTCTTGGGGTGCTGTAGTGTGCTGTAGCGAGCACGAAGTGGGTGTGCAGCTAGGTACATTTATCCGTTGTCGTGCGTCGTATCTCCAGTATGGTAAAACGCCGTCGAGTGACCAGGAGCCGCGGTCTCAAAGTCACAATCCTCGCTCCCTTCTCTTGGCCTTTTTTTTTTTTCCTTTGGGCTCCTGACCGCCCAGGGCATCTTTATTTTTTCTTGATTTACATACCTTGTTGTTGGTTGGTTTATTGGCTTTTCGGCATTCATTCGCTTGCTTGTCAGGTCGCCGAACAAGGACGTTCTTCCCGATCAGATTTTTTTTTTACGGAGTAGGTACGTACCTGGATTGCCGACTCCCTGGTAACCTCCACTGGAACCTGGAATTGCTGCCCGCGGTAAATGCGATAAACTTGAAAGTGGCTGACGGCAATCACAAAAAAAACGATTCCACAAAGGGATGCGGCAAAGCTGCCACCGAGATGCCACTTTCTCTATTGTCCATTCACAAAGGGCATCTCCAGACGCCTTCAAAGCCCCTCCCCCCCTCTTTCTTCCCCCAGACGCATCAACACACAGACAACATCACAAGCAGCTCTAAGATCCAATAATTCAGCCCATTGTTCGGGGTACAGACCACCCCCCGATTCACGGATCTAATTCTATCTTCCCCCGGGACACTACTTCGTGTCCCTTCTGCCACGCCGGTGGTCATGACGTGCCGGGATCCTCCCGCGACCCTTGTCGTAAATTCCTCTCTCCCGCGCCAGTCACCCAAGGGGAAAGCAAAACCGACCATAGATGGAAGATGTTAGCGACGGGCCTATCACAGGAGAGAGACTAACCCGTATCCAGAAACAGAACACGATCAGGGTGGTCGGCAATGGCTGCCACACGCCCTCCCCTCCCCAGACAAAGATCTCCCTCACCCTGCCCTGACCATCCGTCTCACTGTCTCTTCCCTGGCCCCTCCGCCCCTCCGCCCCGTCCATTCCCGCCTTGTCTTCTCGCACGGTTGGGGGAGATGGACAGCTGAATCCCCACGGCGCTTCCCGGGACCCATTCCGGAGACCGGGGGGACACCAGGCCGAGGGCGCCAATTGCCAGCTCAGAACCAGGGCTGATGATTCAATCACCCATCTTCTTCCTGGTTTATTGTCGAGGCAAAAAGGGCCCTGTAAAAAAAAAAGTCAATGTCGCAGGGACACCCGGGCTGTTGGTTGGAGGCCGCGGACCGCGTGCGCGCGCGTCGAGTCTTGGGGGCATGAACGCTTCACGCCTTGAGACAACGCCTCCAGGACACTTCAGCTCCTTGGCTTGTCTCGCTCCACCTGTGGATACTGTGTCTCTCAAGATATTACTTCGTACAGTGGCTACCTCGCTTCCAGGGGGAGAAAACAAGAGTATTGTGGATGTTTGTCTTCCTTGGGCGGGCGTCAAGCGTTATTGTCCTTTAACCAGGTCCTTGGGTCTATTCATTCAATCCCCATCACGCGCCCTCAGCCCCTTCCAACCGCCGTGTCTGGACCGCCATCAGGATGGGGACGGGGGGGCAACCCAAGAGATCGAGATTCTCTCCCCCGCCCTTCCCCCGGATTCTTGTCACGTCTGGACCTGCGGCGTTTCTGCAAGGCATCGACGAGGCAGCAATGAAAGCTGTCCATCTTCTCCCCATCGAGGAAGCTGTTTTCTGCCACAGTGTTGCTCTTCCGCTAGCTCCCGAGGCATGTGCTGAATCTGTCCTGGTCTGACAGTTAAGACGTGTCGTGCTACGTAGCGTGCATCTACAGCCGCCAACGAGGTAGTTAGAGAATGAACAAAGTGAGGCGTCTGTGTTTGATGACTTGAAACGCACATCATCCCCCCGTTCATGATCCTTCCACGGTTCACCCTGCGGACCGCTCTGGGCACGGAGCCGCTGTTGGACATCTCGGGACCGCGGTTAAGAGGCACATCCCGTCGTGCTGTTGCCGAAGCACATCCGTAACGCACTGAGCAGCATACGGTGTGCATCCCATCTTGATCTTCCGGACTAGATCCCGAAAGCGCACTCCGGGTTCCGATGAGAGAGAGAGAGAGCCCCTGCCGATTCGATTCGGAGACCCTTTCCTCCACCAAGGAGACGGGACGACTGACTCTCCGACTCCTTCCCACTTCCCACTCGTCGCCTCGTCCTTCCTCATCTAATTCCCTACCAATTACTGCTTCATCCACTTCCAACCATTTAAGGTTTCCATCTCCCTCTCTTCTCCGTCTCTTGGCCGACGCCTGAATGCCAAAACTCTCTTCTTCTTTCTCCCAAGTGGTTCCACCATGTCCGACGGTAATCCCAAGAATCTGGTTAATTATTCTTCTTTTTCTCTCTCTCTCACTCTCTTCTGCGTAGGTGGCTGGTGGAAGATACCGGTTCAAGTTGCGCCAACATTCCATCGGTCCGTCATGTTCCCCCCTTCTTTGCCTACTACGTAGTAGTCTCCCAACACGCCAAGCCCCATCATTGCATCGCGCTGGCCTGCCATGGCTTCTTTTTCCTCCACGACAAAACCAGACTCCCGGCAAAGGAATGTGGCTCCCGGCCCGGCGGTGGACATGAGACGGAGGCGGCAGCCATAGAACCGGCGGCTCGGGCGGGCTTGCCCTCAAAATGTGCGGGCTTCCTGCTCGGGAAACTCGACGGGCGCTTGTTGAGATGACGGAGTTCTTGACTCTCCTCCAAGAACGCCCGAAGACGCCTCGGGACGCCCAAGAACGCCTCCAGAACCGCGGTGAATGCTGCTACTAGTCGTGACCACTTTCTGGTTTCAACGGCATGGGCGGCATGGCTTGCAAAGGGGAGAAGCAACGGAGAAGCAGAGCCCTGGAGGCTGTTTCTACCAGGAGACTGGATTGTGGCTGAAGTCAGTCATTCATTCTTTGAGCTTTCTCTTATCATGGAAAGAAGTCACATGACCTAGTTGTTTTCCTTTGAGGCTGTCGAGACCTCTAGAAACAGAAACGATGCACAGGCCAAAGAGTTGAGAGTGTTTTGAGGAACAGACAGTCATCAAGTGATGATCGTGCGTTGCTTGTTCAACGACAAAACGCGCACATATATGGCCGAATTGGATTCCTTTATCCCCTTTAATCATTTCACATACAACTGGTACGGTTTGTTTGTTTTAATTGCCTGAGTGACCGTAGTCATTCTCCAGGTTTTTTTTCGTTTGCGCTGACTGGCTAGTTATTCGTGCTGCACCTCACGACCAATGCCAGCTCTGGTAACTAACTGGCAAACCACTGTCGGATTTTTGAACACCCTCATTGACTAGGCAGAACAATAGAACAACAAACTGAGAAAAAAAAACATTTCTAGATTTTTCCTCCTACTTCCAACCAACTTTCTCCAACATTTCTGCATCCTCAGTGACCGTTCTCTTTTGCGCAAAACACCATCACCATTTCCGTGCAAACTCGTCTGCACATCACTCTTCACACATTTTTCCACCATCACCGACAAGCTAACCAGAACCATCTAGACATTTCGAAATGGCGAAGACACTGTTCCAGCTCCTCGCCTCCCCCTTCCGCACCTACGGGCGCGCGTACGACCCGGCCGACTACCCCAAGTACCGCGAGATGTTTCCCCTTCCCAAGTACTGGTACCATTACCTCGCCGAATGCCTCCCGCCCATTTGGGCGCTCATCGTCGCTTCATGGATGCTTCTCATGACCATGCTCTCCTACGTGGCTGAGCTCGCGATGACTACTCACGGCGAGCCCCGAAAGTTCCCCAAGGCTGCCCGTGAGCTCTTCACCACCGTGTATACCGCTCCTGGCGACAAGATCACCTATGGCAGCGTCGCTCTCTTTTTCTACACTCGCGTCCTCCTCGTTGTTGGTCGCTTCTCCTTGTCTACTCTCCTTGCCTTCTATCGAAACTGGCACAAGATCTTCTGGGGCGTGTACCACTATTTCATCGTCCTCAATCGAGTTCTCGTCTACATCATCGTCTACATCATCCCGCTCACAATCGACATCGCATGCTTCACTATACTCTCTAGCACCAGCTTCTTCTTCATCTTTCAGTTCCTGGCTCATATCATCCGCTGGTTGATCGGCGCCGAGGGACCTGAAACACCAACACGCGTCAGGCCTCAACCCAGGGCCAGCCCTATCTATCCAAAGAACTCGATCAAGCCGCCTGGAGCTGGCTATGTTGAAGTCTCTCCCAGTGCCCGACAATACCTAATTACTGGGATAACAGAATCCCTCAAATCTACCCAACTCACCGTCTGGGAAAACGAGACTAGCCACAAGCGTGGTGAACAAGGCAAACAGTGCCGGACTCTTCCACCCATGAACTTCTCCCCCAGGAGCAAGGCGATCTGGCTCTCGAACAACACCAAGACAGGTGATCTCGACCTCGACCGCATCCAAAGCGCCACCATCTCAGTCCAGAGGGAAATCGACACCATCAACAGCCGAGTGCAAGATCTGCACGAGGGTATCGCCGCAGTCGAAAAAAAAACCAAAACGAGACTCACCAAGAAACCCCCCAAGCCCATCAGCCACCTCATGCCCAACGAGATCGACGCCTATTGCGAGTCCGCCGGCCACGAGATCATCCGCCTCCACAGCATCCTCCTACAAGACGCTTCCAGCATCCACCACCACAAGTCGCAAGCCGACACCGTCCAGCACCGCAACGCCGTCACAGTGGCCTCACTAGAGATCCGTCTCCAACAAGTCTTTGAGAGACGGGCGTGCCCCGAGGTCGTGAAGCAGTTGGCCCACGAGCTAGCCGTTTGCAAGGCGGAAGCCAACGTAGCCAAGAAGATAGCTACAGAGACCTGGGCGGTTTGGGAGGACAGAGAGAAGTGGATCGAGCGGCGGGTCATCGAACTTGACGAGATGGTCATGAAGTTGAACAGAGAGAAGAAGAGGCAAGGCGGAGGGGGGAAGCAGAAGAGGGTTGGGTTTGCTGCCCAGGACGAGATTATGCCGGTCTGATCCGATGAAACGTCTACGATCCTCGCGCCATCGTTGTTTGCTGTTGTTGTCGCGCATTCTTCCTATCTGCCTCTGTTTTTAATTTGTTGATCCTTTTGTTTTTTGGAACTTTTGGACTTTTGGTGTTTGGACTCTTGGACTCTTGGACTCCTGGACTTTTGGTGCTTTGGTCTTTTGTTTCTTTCATCTTTTTTTTTGTCTTTTCTTGTTGTATGATACCCAGCGCGCCAGGGATGATACCCATGTGAGAAGACTTTGAGGGACAAGGGACAGCAGGACACGGGAAGGGGACATGGCGCTGGACGCCCGTCAGAGAGTCAGCACATTCTGACTTTATTTGCATAATACCCATCGATGATGATGGAAGTACCCAGGAAAAAGGGGTACCCTGGGAAAACAGTACCCAGGGATGCGATGCTTCATAGAAACAGATACCACGAATAGGCCTCGCGGCCGCGGTATACTACGCAGTTAATGAAAATAAATGCGTTACGACTTTACAAGTTTTTGTCCGGCCAGATATGTTTGTTTAATGGAAGTGGGTGGGAGAACACCATCACGTAGACGTCAATTCATCACATCACATTGTAGTCGACAACATGCTCTTGACGAAGTTGTCAGATTTTTGCTATTTTGCCAATATCAAGACTCTCCCCCTTTCTAGGGGCAAGACACATCCGCGGGATATGATCTCTCTTTCTGAGTCCTCCTAACGCCATTCACCATTGTTTACCAGGTACATTTCCAGGAACCATCAAGGTCCCCATTCCTGCCCTTCCTTCCTTCTCCATCCCGCCATCATCTGAAGATCCATCGAAGTGCTTGACTTATTCCTTGGTCTCATCGGGATAGGCGTCGTAGACCTGCCAGTGCAGGGGGGCCATGCCACCTCCCTGGACAGCGCAATCGATCTCTCCCTGAGCGGCCAAGAGCATCCCGGACGAAAAGTTGAGAATAACCTCGTGGAGGATGGTGTCGACGTCTCCATCTCCCAGGGAGATAGGACCATCCCCGGAGTCGGCAGGGCGGACTGCAAGACTGCACTTTCCATCACGGAGAATGACAATGAGACCATCGTCGTCGGTAGTAGAGACCTCAGTGGCGGGAACCTCAAAAGTCCCGTTGTGGGGGCCAAAGGCGCTGTACAGGGAAGCGCAGAAGCGGAAATCGGCACGGGCGACGTCGTCGTCGGCATCGGTAGCGGTGAAGGAAGCTTCATCGCATACCTTTCGCTCTTTGGTAGCGGGGACCCAAACGGCGGTGGTCGGAGCACAAGGAGCCAGAGTCGCGACGGCAACGACATCATCGTAGAGAGTTGCAGAGGGGGCCGAGTCAGAAGGAAGGGCCGGGGCGGCAGCCGCAAGGCCAAAGAAAAGGGTCGAAAGAACGAGCATGATTGCTGAGTGTTCGTTTACGTTCGAAATGAGGGTCGAGAAAAGAAGGTCGAGAAAGCTTGTCAAAGAAAGACTTGAGTGAATGTAGAAAAAAAAAGGTGAGGCGATCAACACCTGCGAAAAGAAAGACTGAGAAAGGTAAGCTTGTGATGAAAACCAAAGGAGGGACAGGGGGGGGAAAGGACCTGGCGACGAAGAAAGGAACAGAAAGATTCCAGAGGAGAAGTTCTTTAAGAACAAGTTCAGGTGAAATAGGGATCCGAAGGATCGCGATGGTGATGTGGGCACAGGAGATGAAGACGCGTTTCAAGTAGAGTACAGAAGGTGGTGAAGCATGAAACGGGTGATCTCACGATGGTGCGAGGGGAGGAGGAGGGTTTTGTTTGTTTATTTTTGTCAATTCACGCTTGAATTTATAGTGGTTAAGAAAATAAATAAACACAGTGAGTGCCCTTTAAATTTCTGTCTGCCAGTTGCCGTTCGAGAATCGGGTAGCTGTTCGTTTGACGGTTGATATGAGTGGTGGTGATGGTAGATAAAACAGCGTTGTGGTTGGTTGGATTTGGCGGGTGTGTTGTTTGTCTCGAGTTTGAGGGGGGGGGTTTCGATGGGTTGTTTGAGACATGGCAGAAGGGATGAACTCTGACCTCGAAAATCAAATTAATAGTATCCCCTTTATAAAAGTGAAGCTTGTTGGAGCTGGCATTATCGTCCTTGAGGATTCGTCCAATCTCGTAGCTACCGACCTCAAGTTGGAGCTTGTCGAGTCCCTAAAAATGTACGTACCTGATCTACGTGAAGACCAATCCACCCGCTTGGTGGAGCTTTACAGGACGCACAGCCGGTTCATGCCCGCTCACTCGCGTTTGCCCCACTAAACGAGCTACCCCACCACCGGGCAGCACCTCGGTACTTAGGTACGTACCTACCTGACTGCTTCCTTCCCGTCCCCGCCGGCGACCCATCCATTTCGGCCCATCGGGCGGGGACTCCAGCTCCATTTCCCGTGGAATCGGGTGAAGATGACGAAATCCACCCCGCGCATCATCCCCAAGCTCCCCTCTTAGCCCCGGCCGAGACCCCCAAGAAGAGCCAAAACCATCGCCGGCTTCAGACGTCACTGGCTCGCCTGACAACAAGACGGGAAGGTGTAGGTTTTCCTTGCCCCTTTGCCCCGAGGTCAAAAGGTCACCGGAGTTGCTTTTGCTGACATTCGGGGGCTTTCATGACCTGGGATGGATGGCGATGGGGGGCGAATGGAGATGATTGCGTGACCCTCGTTGGCTGAGATCGGTGTCCTGGGGTTGATTGCTCGGAAATCGGCTTACCCTTTGTCTTGGGTGTTGGTTGTTCGGTATAGCTGATATCATCGTCATCGCGAACCCGTGTTCCTTTGGGGGGAGGGCTTGGCTACAATAAACAGGATTCCCCGTTCAATTCACCTGCAATTGCTTGGCCTTGATTATAATATGTTCACCAACCTCCTGTCCATCCTGATGACTATATTCATGTTCAGCTTGTTGCCATCTCGATATCTTCAATCTCCCCTTCTTCCACCATGAAATCCTCAACCGCAGAAACCACTTCCCATCCTCCGGTCAGCCGTGTACAACGAATCGTGGGCAAGTTCCGCCGCCATTCAAACCGCCAATCCGTATCCTCAACCTCGTCCACTTCCTCCTCCGCCTCCGGCTCGCAATCATCGACCTGTCCCATCCCCCACATCAGCTGCCACAAGCACCACCACTCTCAAAGCCGCCGCTCATCCCGCCACGCCTCCATCTGCGACGATGTTTTTCACGCCCTGGACCTGGAGCTCTGGTCTGATGCGTACGAGAAACTCAAGAATGACTCCGGCTCTGCGGGCCTGGTGCTCGCGTATGAGAGTATTGTCGCTCATGAGCTGCCAGAGCCGCTGAAGCCGGGGCGGCATGGGAATCCGCCGGAGTTGTCGGGGGAGCGGGACAAGAGGTCGGGGCTCATGACTGCGATTGCCGCGGGGGGGTTACATAGGGAGCTTGGGGCCGGGTCGAGGTCGGATTCGGGAGGCAGTGACGCGAGGGACATTCTCTTGGCTGCGAGAGGGACTGTTGCGTCGCTTATACCCGTACAGCCGAGTGCTGCTCTAGCCTGGGCTGGAATATGCTCCGTGACGCCTGTGAGTCTCAGACATGTATTTTCTCCAGTATCTTGGCTGTCTATCTAACATCCGCCAGCTCCTCCTCGACCCTCTCCTCCGCCATGACGACTTAAAGCAGGGTCTTGTCCACATAACCAGTACCATCCCTCACTTCATGACCCTCCCCCGCGCCCTCCTCCCAAACTCCTGGTCTTCCCAGACCGACTTCCAACGCCTCTATCCACACGTTCGTCAGACTCTGGTCGACCTCTACCGCCGGATTCTCGAGTTCGAGATGAACGTCGTTTGCGCGGCTGCCAGCGCGTGGAACATGCCCGCTCGCAACGTTGTCGACTGGCACGGCTGGAGGGCAATGGCGGATGCGGTGCGGGAAAAGGATAAGGAGTTGGTGGCGGATGTAGCGAGGTATGGGACTGAGGAAGCGAGCGCGTTGATACAGGGGAGAACGCATGATGGCGGAGGAGGACGGTAGAGTACGTCAGAGAATGGAGATGGTGAGGTCAGGAAGTAATGGGATTTGCTACCAATGTAGTGTTCGGAGTTGAGTGACCCGTGGGGATTCGTGAACTTGCGAAAGGGACAAAAGTAGGAGGCTAATATAATCTAATGGACATTATCACGTCGGAATACCCAAAATACCATACTGTTCTTTTACACTCGTGCCTGTTCGGAAATGAAGATATCATATCTGGCGTTGACGTACCCTAGAGCATCGATTTTGAGTCCTTGGAATGAGCAATGCTCATCATGAAAGCCCGACTCTCGCTGAACCCTGTGTAGTTCTACTATTTCCAAGAAATTTCTTTACTCAAGTTCCTGTCCAGTTCCTAATTTCTCTCATTTAGTAATATCTTTCGAACTTCGCACCGTCATCAATGTTCATGGTAATTAACCCCTCCCATTTTATTGTGTCCATCCTCGGCCGAGTCTGTCTGTGGAGAGAGCGGGGCGAGAGAGCGGTCAACACATGGGTCCCTGCCCGACGGTGGATCTGAATGGAGCCATGGTTCGGCAGTTCGTGATCAGATCCAGGGCCCGCTCTTAACCGCTTCAATATCAGGGCAGTGGTCAGTTGGAGTTGTTGCTCGAGATGACAAGAGTATTCGTCAGTTGCCCTGAAATTTGGAGTTCCAAACATGAACCACTGCTCGAATTGTCTGGAGGGTCAACTCTTCTCCCCCCTCTCCCCTCCCGAAAGACGTGCTTGACGGCACGGAAATGTCTGTCTGTCTCAGTCAACCAGCCGCCCAGCTCCAATTCGCTGCCATTGAAAAACTTCCCTGTCATTGCTCAATTGTTGAGTTCTTTCAAAGCATCCCGACCACCAACCACAGCCTCCGTCTTACACACCCTCGGGACATTCAGGATGCAAGGGCGCGGGGGAGGCTTCTCGACTCTGCCAAACCCCGCGAAAGGGAGCGAGATCCCTGACCTGTTCGAGTTCGGTACTTCCATCTCTGGGAAATCCGGGGGAGTGAGACATACCACGTCCCGCCTCGAGGGTAGCACGGGAGTATTTCGACGCGTACTGGAGGCCATTTCAATGCATCCCTCGTACGAGGGTGTGGTAATTCCACTAGGTACTGCTGAGTGACTTGATGGGAAACCTTGAGGGGGATGAGGACAACGCCTCGCATACGCATTGATGACGCCATGAAATTTCCCCAGATTCTCTCCCATTTAAAAAGGACTCGAGTTTCCAATCGGCTCAAGGATTGGTATTGACGTCCATATCCTCGAACCGCTCTTTGTCAACCGTCTCGACCGACTAGAATCAAGTTCTCGACCCGACAACACCGCCTCCAAGTTCGTTTTCGTCGAATACCACTGCAAAATGTCGGCAGCTCTCGTAAACCGTCTCGTCCGACCGGCCATGCACAGCCGGCTACCCCTCGCCAGCCGCGGCTTGCGCACCTCGCGAGTCCTGCGACAGACAGAGTCCGAGTCCCCCAAGACGCCGCCGAGCCCCAAATCTAGCGACCAGTACGCGGAACCGAATCAATTGGGAGAGATGGAAGAGCTGACACTACGGATATAGAAACAAGTATTTGGCTGCGGGTGCTTTGGCCACGGGTTTGGGATTCTGGTGGTTCTATAGAGGGGGAAAGCCAACGGTGGCAAAGGATGCGGAGAAGAGTCCGGCCAAGTAAATTTCAACGCATGAGATCAAGGCCTCGTTGAGAGGAGGTGGCAGTGTTTATACCGCATGCTCCTGATCATGTCTCCTAATGTCAGGGCTACACGTGTTTGCTGGGAAAGGATAAAAGTCTCTGCCGGTTGACTATTTCTTGTCATGCTACCCTTGAGCACCACAGCGTCCTCTTTTGCAGAATGCAAAGCCCGACTTGGGGCATTTACTTATGTACTTGTTCGTGGGTGAATGTGAGACTGGAAAGGGCAATGGCTCTCTGAGGCTGGCGCTTCAAAACAACTGAGTAGATTGTGGTGATACAATTTCCTCGAAGTCGACGCGTTTGTTCATTTCAGAATGCCTGGGTCCATTCTGGTGGAAACCTCTGCATCGTTTTGGATCAATTTAAGGTCATGAAAAGCCATATTGGTCTCTGTCAGAGCCTTGACTACCTATATTGAAAGTTGCCCGCTTCGTATCTTCACTTGTGAGTCATTGGGTCTCATTTCCAGATACTTTCCAACGCGTTGACCCTCAACTCGGGCCGGGAGATACTCACCACGGTGAGCCAGGTGAGCATGAAAGGTGAGCTCCATTCATGGGCGGGACCCAAACAGCACGGGCGGCCCGCCAACGCAACCACTCAACACGGCACTCAGCATTGACCACTCAGGCTTCAGTGCTGTGACAGGGGTCCTCAGGGGCACGGGCGGTTGCTGGGGCGGTACGTACCCTGGCTGCCTGCGCCTCTCTAAATTTTCAGCTTCAAGACCTGCACATCGGGCTCAACTCCATGTAGCAATAACTTTTGTTAAGGAACAAGATTACAACCGGATAGAAAACGGCTTTATATCGAGATTCACAGCGGAGAAACCTTTTAAATAGGAGAGGTGCAAGTCTAGATAATCAATTGATGGAAATTTATGCCAAAAACATTCGATATTTATGTCAAAAATCCCTTTCTAACCCCCTCCTGCTTAACGCTATTTATCGCGACGCCGTGTTGCCCCAGAGCCGTGTCTCCTGCATGAGGAAGTAGCCAACAACAAACCATGGAAGGCAGGCAACACCGGATCGATCTCTGGAAACTTGCATCAAACGGTGCTGCTTTTCTTCCCCATCCATTGTCCGTTTAGGATCATGCAGCCGTGATAGAGAGCAAATCTCGCACTCTCATGACCTTTGTCTCTTGTGATCTACGTCTCGTTTCTCATAGCGTCTCATTCACTTACCACTTTGTTTCTCGATACCCTCAACTGCCTGCCAGTATTCACCTGGCTCAGGTCACACCAACAGGAACCATTCAACCACATAAATTCACACATCGTCCTCCCCTCCCTATTCACCGAGAAAACTCTACAGTGTGAATTTAATCTCACCTGCCATTTCCTCTCGCGATGGCTCCAGGATCTCGGCGGCGTCCTCCTCGGACTCAACACCATATCATCAAGCCAGATCCCGAGTCATCTACCGACACATCCTCCATCTTGGGATCCGAATCAGTCAGCGGAAACTTTCACCGGAATCCTTCGGCAGCATCGAATCACAGGGCCTCCAGCTATCTGCCTGTCGACCAGGCCTTCTATCGTCACGGGAGATCAGATGCTCGTGAGTTGTCTTCCCTGGATCTCCAAACCTACGGATAGAACCTCAGTCGAAGAACCTTCTACTAATGCATCCCCGCACAGCGACGCCTAGTGAGCGTCTGACTGACCCAGAGCCCCTGCTTAGAGAAGTCAGGATGCCTGCCCATGCGGTTACAGAAAGCCCTCAGGGTCAGGACCAGGGTGAGAGTTTCGATCTGGGATCTTTCCAAGACATCGGAGAGAGGCTCAAGGCGTGCAATGATACCCTTGGTGAGCTTCAGCAGCTCGGCGTTTCTCATGACGTCCAGCTTCCGGAACTCGTCTTGGTAGGAGATCAGTCTGCCGGAAAGTCCAGTCTTATGTCTGGTCTGGCCAACCTGAACCTCCCTCGGAGTGAGGGAACATGCACCCGCTGCCCCCTGCACATTCGAGTTTCTCGCAGCGAGAACTGGTCTCATAGAGTTTGGCTCCGAAGAGAGTACTCATACCAACCCCCCGAGGACCGCCGCATCACCGAGAGAGACGTTACTGACCAGGACCCCTTCTTTCCATGGAAGAAGCTGCCATCAATGGCGACCTACGAATTCAAAACTCTGCCCCAGGATCATGCTGAGTCAATCGAAGACGTCCTTCGTTGGGCCCAAATCGCTATCCTCAACGATGACAAGAACCACAAACTCTTCATTCCTGGGTCAGGCTCCTATGCCTTGAATAACACTATTGATACGGCGGCCGAAGAAGTTACGGCCAAGTTTTCGCCCAACATCATTGCGCTTGAGATTAAGGGCCCTGACCTTCCTGATCTCTCCTTCTACGACATGCCCGGCATCTTCCAGAATCCCGCTGATGCCCGGGATGACTATCTGGTCAACGTGGTCAGGAACTTGGCCAGAGAGTACATTCTGCACCCCTCGGCCATCATTCTGTGCTCGATGCCCATGAACAGTGATGCCGAAAACTCATCCACCTTTGGCCTAATCCGTCGCCTCGGCGCCCTCGACCGAACTATTGGCGTCCTGACCAAGGCTGATCTCCTCACTGAGGGTGGTAACCATGACCAGTGGCTATCCATCATGGAAAACCGCGCGCATCAGACTGGCTTTGGGTACTTTATTACTTCTCGCCCTCAAGGAAAAGACCTCGACGAATTGAAGACATGGGAAGTGAGTCTATTTGAGACGTGCACGGTTGGAAATTGGCCTAGTGCCTTCAACACCTTTGTTGACAGGTGTGGCGTCGAGAAGCTAAAAGCGAGTTTGTCGGAACGACTAGGCCAAGAGTTTGCGAAGAGGTATGACTGATTTCCGCTTTTACTGCTCTGCCTTTTTATCGGTGCCGCGGTCGTACTAAAACCAATTTCTAGTTTGCCATTCATTAAGAGCACTCTCAAGCAACATCTCGTTAGGATCATGGCAGAACTCAAGAAGTTGCCAGAACTTCCATCGAATGTGGAGCTTGAGATACAAACCAGCATCATGGAGTTTGGAGAACTAGCTCGCTCGAAGCTCAGCCCTGCAGAGTTTTCGAGGGAGTTCATGCCCCTGCCAGACAACTTTCGCGACTGTCTTCTGGAGATGAAACCCAAGTTCACTCTGATAGACAACAGTGACACGCAAGTGATGGAGATATCCGACGACGAGTCCGATGCTGGGTCGGTCAGTACAGTCATTCAAACGAACACACCGAGCAAACGACGAACAATGGCACCTCCGGTCACTCCCTCAAAGAGGGCTCGGATAGAGCACACCCCTAATGGAGGTTCGTTCAACGGGAACTCGTTCAATGCGCAAATCAAGCCGGAAGAGGGAAGAGCTAGCGTTCCTCGGACTATGGGACCGCGGCCCCTATTCCCCCATCCCTTTACCTCCTTTAGTAGTGTTGGACGAGGATTCCGAACCCTAGCGCAGGTCCGAGATGAGATACGAGCGAAGACCAGGGCCGGTGTCCCGGACATCATCACCGAAGAGGTGTATAATGACATGTGCCGCGAAGCAATCAAGCCCTGGGACGGTCCGATGAACGCATTTCTTGACCAGGTTATGAAACTGCTTGGGGACATGCTGAAGTCGGCACTTCAGACATCTTTCGAGAAACTCAGCAAGCGCCTCATATACCAGGAGTGTAACAGGCTGCTGAAAGAGTATCTCCAAGAACGAGGCGGCGAAACTCTCGCGGCTCTCAAAGTCGTGTACAACCTCGAGACATATGGCCTGTTTACCATCAACCAGGAAGCCTTCCGGCGGTATCAGAAAGATGAACAGATTTTGCTGACACGATACCGACATCAAATGAGGATGAAGGGCGCTGGCTACGGCGATGGCCGGCTGCCTGTGCCGTGGGAGACTCTGACGGCCGAAAAACGAATTCAAGACGAGAAGCGACGTGAGGCTGACCTCTCCAAGATTGGGGCGGATCCGTTTGAGCGGGAACTGGAGGTCGTAGCATACGTTAGGGGCTACTACCGCCTCGCGGCCTTGCGATTCGCGGACTCGGTTGCATTGCACATCACCAACGGCATGATCCCTCATATCCAGAGGCATCTGCCATACTACCTGGATCAGAAACTCGGTCTACGGGTGCCGGACGCCACAAGTGTCTACGAGAGACTTATGGAGGAGGACGCACGAACTGCGGCGAAGCGCCAGACGCTCAGGGGTGAGCGCGAGAAGTTTGAGAAAGCCCTGGCGAGTATTGAGGGTCTGGAGACGGCTGGAAGTGGTGGTCTCCAACAACAGTCTGCTGATTCTGGCATGGATGATGTTATTATGAGCGGCGCTTTGCCAGCTGATGAGTGTTGAGTTACGCCATTGCGAGAGAACTGACGGGGGCGAGAAAGTTGTCCTGTCCGGTCTCGTTTGGTCGATTTGTCTGCAGTTGGTCGGAGTTTGAGATGATGGATCTCAGGGAAGGCAACTGTTCATGTTGCGACACACCTTGCTTTTGCTTGTTTTGTGTTTCCGTTTTGGTTGTGGTGGAAGGCACAGGATCGGGTTTATCGTCAGATGAGGAGATGGTGAATTGGAGGCACCTGGATGTATTTTGAGTCTGGCGTGGAGATGGATTAGCTACTTTGTGAACAAAGGGACCGGAATGTACGGAGTATGCCTCATGGAAGAGGATCGAGCTATTGCCAGAAAATTAGTTGTAGATTTTGGTACCTGAAAATGAACAGTACTTGGTGTAAGTGGAAGCAGTCAGAGGGCGACGGGGGAGTTGGGGCTAACTGATGTGGCCATTCAGGAAGCCATCGTGAGTTTGCGGGCTAGAGGTCTTCATGCTGGCCCCGGAGTACGGGAGCGAAAGGATCCGGCTGGCGAGTATCCGAGATGGGGAAGGGAGGACTGTGTTGGCTTCAAGGCAAGAGCTGGTTGCTTTTGTCAGCTTGTTCGGTTACATCGAACTTGCTAACCTCCTCCCAACGCTGTTTAGGTACTGAGACCGCTTCCCTCTTCTTCCCCTTTCACCGTCTCCAACCGAAGCGTTTCTCACATTCGCGATGGACCCCACCACCTGCAGGAAAAGGACAAGGACAGGAAAAAAAGAATGTGAAGTGAAGAAACCAGCAGAAGCAACCCGCACCGTCGGCACCTTTCGACAACTCGCGCGGGGCGAGACTCGAGGGGTGATGAGCTTGTGATCTCGTCTGTCGGCATTGCTCCCGCATCTCCGAAGAGGCACCCCCGCAGAGACGTCCAGACGAACAAGGATTGTAGTTCTCTTTCAGACTCGTGGGATCGGATTCGCTACGTTGCATAGATCCATGTTCTGGTGGCGGGAAACATCTCTCCTCTCGGTGCCGGGCGGTCGAGGTCAACCAGGGGACATCGGATACCTGCGGTTGCTGGGAAGAGGCTACCGATTTGCTCTAAACATCAAGGTATGTATATTCATATGTTGAGATGGTTTCGACTTTGCCTGGCTGCTTCAAATGAGGTCACTCTGATCTTGTCTGAGTAACAGGCTCTAGAGGTCTTCAATCTCTGTTATACGGAGTAGTTGATTTCTTTCAATATTCAACAACTTCCTTGCCACCATTGTCGGAAATCAGTTCAGAATCGCCCAACGAGTCTTGTGGTTAGAAAGGACTTCAGTCCGGTCCCACCAGAAGCCATATCCCAAGCATCAAGATCCAGCAGCTGATGAAGCATCACCGAGTCTAGACTCCGCCTTTACAAATAACATCCACCGTCATTTCGCCGACCACCCCGCAGGAGAAGTGAAAAGCTGGTGAGCGCGTGACGATCTGTTGATCCACGATGCTCTCTCTCTCCGGCTAAATCAACTCCTAGACCCTGAGTGTTGGGATGCAAGTAGCCTATGGTCCATGCGATGCTTGAGGATTCTGCACATCAACCCGCTTTCTGGCCCGTTGAAAGCACCTGCAGCGTCGCGCGCGAGCTCGAGTTGCGGGTGGTCAGTCCCATCTCGGCATAAGAGCCGTCTTCATGGGGGGCCCGTGGTTTCGGCCCTACCAGCCGGTGGTTGTCAACCTCCGCACCCCAAGCATGTGGTCCATGAGAGTCTTATGTGGTACCATCCCTCCATGCATGGAGAAGAGTAAGCCGGGATTTCTACCACTAACTACCGAGGGAAAATGACCTACCTAACGATATACTTGTATTTCTTACCCAATCGAAAAGGCTAAGCTATACAACCGGTCGGCCGCTTCTCTTCGGATCACCACCTACATGAGCCTAAATAGTGCCACCTCCTTGCGAGAGGGATCATACCACCGAAAACGTATGCACGATACTGGGCATTGGCCCAAGTCACTCACCGTTGACGACGGTCCTTGGTAACTTCGACTGGCCTCTCTGACACCCCTCTCGGTGGTGAACCGTCAACTCGTCCAGGCCCCCTGTCCGACCCCAGACCTTGCAAGCGTTGCATGGTGGCGCTCTTCCTCCACGTTTTAGAGCTGCCCTTTTCTCTTTTCGGATACAGGTGAGACTGAGACTTCGACGCATTGGACGGATGAATTCACGGTCCTATTTTCCCGTTTCTCCTAAACGGGCCTTCATGCAAGGGTGGTCCATGAGATGTCGAGCTGAGACCACCCATCCAACGAACACAGAGCACTGGCGTTCATCCGCCAAGACGAAGGAACAGCAATATCGAGACTGTGGCTATTCGTACCTGGAGTTTTCCACGCCTGAGAAATGTTAGTTCACATCAAACTCGGGGCCTTCCCGATCCTCACCTGGGCTGGGCCACTCTCTCTGACGAGAACCGCCCATTCCTGAAACTCACTACCCACAGACATATCGGTGGAAGTAAAGAGCTTTCACGAACCATGTGGCGCGTGTCATTGAGGGGCTCGCCCTGTCAGTCATGGCACCATCGCCATACTGATTCCCGTGGAGCCGTCAGATCTAGCCAGTCCCGGCCAGTTCTTTTGATCCGAAGGTTAATACACGAAAAAGGCCCCATTGCTGGCCAGTCTTCATCCGCATAACATGCTACGGCTTGATCCGACGGCCCGCAAGGATCACAGGTAGTGTCTGGGGTCCCGTTGTGGCGTCTCTTCTGACAACAAACCGTCTGGTTTGAAATATCGCTTAGTGGGACTGCGTCCCAAGCTTACGGGTCGAGGAGCAACCCTGGTGCTCTTTCGACTCTTTCGACCACACTTGGTTCCTCACTAGTCCGCCAGGAGTTGAGTCTCTGGCAGATCCTCGTATGGCTGGCCTGGTCGGAATGACTAACGGAACAGATTGAATCTCTTCCGTGTGATGCTTGACATGCCTCCCATCACCCTACCTGGATCACCCTACCTGCAGCTTATGGGGGGGAAAGGCCGCTCAGTCACTCCCGCAAGGCCGTGTACCCCTGGCTCATATGAGCCTATTCCCAGCAAGATCTACCGCTTTCGTTGTACCCTGGTCCAAGACTACCTAGGGAAGAGAGCCGGAGGGCTTCTGAGGAGCTACCGGTTAAGACGCGTTAATCATCGAAAGGGCGATGCACTGGCTCCTCTCGAGCCCCGACGACTTGCCTACCCGCCTTTCCGTCCCGGTTGATCCTGTGCCCACCATCCCCGGCTCGGGACTCCCAGCGCCGCGTTCGATGCTCCCTCCACACCCATCCACAGATGACAGACCCTGGACTCTGAGCTCTGAATTTTTGATCCTCTGGGGCGACCAGACGCAGATCACGAAGAAGCTTACACTCCCTGGCCATATAAGTGGAAGCCAAGCCCCCCTTCTCCACGAGGGAACTTTTTACTTTGTTTCCCCATCCACGACCAGCTCTTTCATAAAACCCCAACTCGTTGGATATTCTTACTCCTCTCAAGTCATCTTGTCAATATTTTGTTGATGCGCTGAAGCCTTGTTCACAATGGCGCTGCCCAAGTTCTTGAGGCCTATTGGTTCTAGGCGAACGGTGGATAGCACAACCTCGAGCACGAGGGGGACCGACGGGGTCGCTCCGGTCGAGGCGCCCAGGTTCGAGAAGGTAATTTGGTACAGGGAGCCTCATCTGAGAAAGCTTTACACCGTCATCATCTTCCTCCTGATTGCCTCTGCCACGACCGGTTATGATGGCATGATGGTCAATACGTCGCAGCAGATGGACATGTGGAAGGAGTACTTCCCCGAGCACGACAACGAGAGCAAGCTCGGTATTCTCATCAATATGTTCAATATTGGTTCGATTGTCTCCTTCTTCATTGTCCCCTACATGGCAGATGGCCTGGGCCGAAAGACTACTATTATCATTGGTTGTCTTTTCATGATTGCGGGCTCTTGGATTTCGGCCTTTTGCAATGGTTACGGCAGTAGGTTTCTTTCCTTTCTTTGGTGACATATACCCGTCATTCTTACTTTATGTCTTAGTGTATATGGCTGGTCGGTTTGTCCTCGGTTTCGGCAACTCGATGGCTCAGATGTGCTCGCCCATGCTTCTTACTGAGATCTGCCACCCGCAGCACCGTGGCCCTCTCACAGCCGTCTACAACTGCCTGTGGAACCTTGGATCTCTCAGTAAGCTCACTCTTCTCGAAGATGATTTGGGAAAGATTGGCACTAATCACTTTCGTAGTTGTCTCTGTTGTCGGATGGGGCACCGCCTCGATCAACGGTCACTGGTCATGGCGATCCATCACTTTCATCCAGGCCGTCCCGTCCATCATCCAGCTCTGCGGTATCTGGTGGGTGCCCGAGTCTCCTCGATACCTGGTCAACAAGGACAAGTCCGAGGAGGCACTTCAGGTGCTGGCTAAGCACCATGCTGGTGGTGACGTGCACAACCCGACTGTCCAGTTCCAGTACCGGGAGATCAAGCAGACTATCCAAGCCGACCGGGCTGCTCACAAGGCCACCAGCTACATGGACTTTTTGAGAACCAAAGGCAACAAGTGGAGGCTGGCCATTATCATCTCGCTCGGTATCATCTCCCAGTACTCGGGCAACGCTCTCTTTTCCAACTACATCGATATCATTTACGAGGGTGCTGGCATTAAGGAGCAGAACAAGAAGCTCGCGGTAAGTCTTTTGACCGATCTTCTGACGAGGGAGAACCTTTTGGCTAATGTTGGTGGCGGCATAGCTTTCTGCTGGAAGAACCATCCTGGATCTGTCTGTCTCGATCGGTGCCGCCTTCACTGTCGACAAGATTGGTCGCCGTCCTCTATTCCTTACTGCCATCTCCGGTATGGTCGTGTCCTTTGTCCTCTGGACTATTGTTGGCGCGGTGTACGAGAACTCAGGGGTTCCTACGCCGGCGACTAAGGACGAACCTGACGGTGGCATGAGGTACACCAACACCGGGTCCGGATATGCGCAGATTGCCTTTGTCTGGTTGTTCGGAATCTTTTACGATATCGGATTCTCCGGTCTGCTCGTCGCCTATGCCCTGGAGATTCTTCCTTTCCATCTCCGTGCTAAGGGCATGACGATTATGAACATTACTGTACAGGCTATTCTGGCCATTGGCAAGTAAGTGTTTTCGGCTGGATTGAGATCAAGTCGTTGTAAGTGCAGAAACTGACAGCTTGATATAGCCAAACCAACAAGCTTGCGTGGAACGACCTCCCCAACCACTGGAATTTTATGCTTTTCTATACCCTCTGGGACTTTTGCGAGCTCGTTTTCGTCTATTACTTTTACGTCGAGACCAAGGGCCCGACTCTCGAAGAGATTGCGCGTATCTTTGATGGCGATGAAGCTGTTGCCCACATCGATCTTGCACAGGTCGAGAAGGAGACGCATCTTGTCCGGCAGGAGGAAGACATTAATCTCGACAATATGCAGGGTGATAAGTCGGTTGCTTGAGCGGCTTCGCCGTGTTGTTGCCACGCGGTGTTGCCTCGTGGCGCTCTATGTACTTGTTGATTTGGAGCGAAGCGTTTATTTAATGAGGGGAAGATGGTAAGACATGGGTCAAGTTGGAAACGAGAAAGCTGGAGATTTTTGTATGTTATGACGGTTTTAGTCAGAGCTAGGCGAGGAGGGAGAGTCTTGTGGCCGTCTTCTGCTAGTTCACGAATCCTATTTCTTTTCGTTGATGTGTATGAGGAATAATGCCGAGTAGGCTAGGGCCTGTTGATCTTTTCCATTGCCAGGGGAGGAGTTGGAGGTCTTTTGCCTACCTTGTATCCGGACGGGGTACCTAGTTTATTGACGATCAGGGCGGTAGTGGCTGAGGTTATGGCAGTAGAGCAGCTCTGGCTTGAAGGAAACTGGTCATTGATTCTGTAATCGCGTTGATAAATCCTTGTTGGGACTGATTTACCGTGATGATGGTGATGATGGTTGATGGAAAGGTACTTGGAGTTTGTACCTGGGGAACACACCCCTGCCCCCCTTACCAGCTCACCCCCCTCCACCCCCCACCTTTCTCTTCCTCCCCCCCCTTCCTTCCCATCAACAACTAGCAACAACTAACTCGAACACCTCTCAACATCGCGACGCTCTCTCCTTTGAATTCATCCTCTCTCAACCCTCACCCTCTCCCCCCCCCCTCTCCTGCCTTTTCCCTCCACGCTCATCTTCTTCCCCTCCACATCATCCCACTTTACAATAATGTCTCTCTACGTCCCGGGCATGGCGCATCGCCCTAAAGACCAGGGCGCGACCAAGGCGGTCATTCTGGTAGGTTCCTGGATGCCCTCACCGTCTGCCCACTTAACCCCCCCCCTCTTCTGCCTCTACTCCCACCACACCTTGGCTTCAACACCACCAGGACTCGACACAATGGAACTTACAACATGCTAACTATCTTTCTCAGGTCGGAGGCCCTTCCCGTGGCACACGATTCCGCCCCCTCTCTCTCGACGTCCCCAAGCCCCTCTTCGAGGTCGCCGGCCACCCCATCATCTGGCACTGCCTCTCCTCCATTGCCCGAGTCCCCAACAAGCAGATCCACGAGGTCTTGATCATCGGCTACTACGATGAGTCCGTCTTCCGCGACTTCATTAAGGACTCAGCCAAGGAGTTCCCCGAGATCACCATCAAGTACCTCCGCGAGTACGAGGCCCTGGGCACCGCCGGTGGCCTCTACCACTTCCGCGACGCCATTCTCAAGGGCCGCCCCGAGCGACTCTTCGTCCTCAACGCAGACGTCTGCTGCTCTTTTCCCCTCGACGAGATGCTGCGACTGTTCATGGAGAAGGACGCTGAGGCTGTTATTCTGGGAACCCGTGTGAGCGACGAGGCAGCCACCAACTTTGGCTGCATCGTTTCCGATGCACACACCCGCCGTGTCCTGCACTACGTTGAAAAGCCCGAGTCTCGCATCAGCAACCTTATCAACTGCGGTGTCTACCTCTTTTCCACCGACGCCATCTTCCCGTCAATTCGCTCCGCCATCAAGCGACGTCTCGATCGTCCCAACCGCCTCGTCTCGTACCCTTCTTCCGATAACCTCGAGAACAGCTACATCCTACCCGAAGACGACGATGATGACGAGAACAAGAAGAGCGAGGTCATCCGCCTCGAGCAGGATATCCTCAGCGACATGGCCGACAACAAGCAGTTCTTTGTCTACGAGACCAAGGACTTCTGGCGCCAGATCAAGACCGCTGGCTCTGCCGTCCCCGCCAATGCGCTTTACCTGCAAAAGGCTGCTCAATCTGAGTCCAACGAGCTCGCCAAACCCAGTGCGAACATCGTCCCCCCCGTCTTCATCCACCCCACCGCCGAGGTGCACCCTACCGCCAAGCTCGGTCCCAACGTGAGCATCGGCCCCCGTGTTACCATCGGCGCCGGCGCCCGTGTCAAGGAGAGCATCGTCCTTGAGGACTCGGAGATCAAGCATGACGCCTGCATTCTGTACTCCATCATCGGCTGGGGCAGCCGCGTCGGCGCCTGGGCCCGCGTCGAGGGTACCCCCCTCGCCGTCGGAAGCCACTCAACTACCATCATCAAGCACGGCGTCAAGGTCCAGAGCATCACCATCCTCGGCAAGGACTGCGGCGTTGGCGACGAGGTGTGCGTTCAGAACTGCGTCTGCTTGCCGTACAAGGAGCTCAAGAGAGTACGTCTACCCCCAGAATGAACATGCCCCCGTGAAAAAAGGAATGCTGACACTGTGGACTAGGATGTCGCTAATGAAGTCATCATGTGAGCGCTTACAAACTACTCGAGCCCGACCGGCATTTTTTTGATCAGACTTGGTTTCTGTTTCCGTTGATTCTTTGCTTTTTTCTTCCCTTTCCCCCATCTCGATGCATCATAAAAACGCAGCTGCGGGGGGAGAGGGAGAGAGAGGGAGAGACATGCACATACATACATAGTCTGTGTCGTCATCGCACCGTGGCGGTCCCAGGACCCTTAATTGAGGATAAAAACGCATCGAGGGCCGTTCGGCTTGATTTTTTTTTCTTCTTTTTTTTTTTTTTACTTCTTTGGCACAGGGAGAATGCCGAAGATGATAACGGGAACCAAAAAAGCAAATGTTGCTGCAAATAATACAAGATAGACGTCCAATCGATTTACCTCTCTGCCTCACTTTGTCATGAGAGCTTCAGAAAATACTAGTAAATGCATAGCCTGAATCATCATCATGAATATAATCCACTATTTGGTTTTTATTTTATTTTTATTTTATTTTTTACCGTCCCATCCTCCTGTTCATGCGTAGTATAAAAGTCGAGGACCCCATGTCTAAGATTCTTCATCGCTGAGTGGTATATCCTACATCGTCTCATCCGGATGTCTGACCGCCTTTCTCCCAAGTGGTGGCGCATCCCCCATCCTGTCTCTCTCTCTCTCTCTCTCTCTTCATCTTTTGCCCATTCAGAACCCTCCGTCACCGAACCTCTACGAAAACGCCTTCTCCTAGAGCCGGTAGTGCTTGATTCTAGTTGTCCAACAAAACCTCGTGCCAAACAGATCCAGGCTATATAGGTGTATCATATGTGTATCGGTGCTTGCTTGCTTGTGCATGCTGTATGTGAAGTATATCAGTCGTATCATCGTGTCAGTTTCATGAAAAACGTGGGACGTCCAGGGGCCGTGCAACTCCACTCTGTGAGGCCACACTTCCGCATCGTCCAGAAATCATTTGTTCCCGCTCGGGCGTGGGGGGAAAAAAGGAATGGAATCCAACAGCTTCTATCTCTATTCATCCACTCTACTCCTCCCGCTTGATGTTGGTCCGGCTCGGTTGCCTTGGGAGCATGGGGCTGCTTGGTCGACTGGTCGTCAGGCCAATGACGTTGTCGAACGGATTGAGGCTTAGTCGGTTTGCAGCAGTGTTGCGAGGTGTGTAGATGTGCTCAACTGTAGGCTTTTCGAAGTTTGCAATATGGATTGGGGGAGGACGGCGAGCGACGCGATCCGAGTTGCTGTAGATAAAGGTTGAGATGAGGACGAGAGAGGTGCCAACGATGAACTGGTGGGATGTTAGCGGGCTCTGACAATGATTAAGCGAGCTATTGACACCTACTGCCAACGACACTTCAAAGTCGAATACCAACATGCTGACCAAGAAACTAACAACGATGCTAATGCTCGTCGCAAAGTTCTTGACGATATTGTCAGCATCCCGAATCACCACGCTCGCAATCAGACCACCGGCTGCCTGCAGCACAACAGCGGTCCACACAACCCAGTTATAACCTTCAAAGAAACCGTGCTCGCTGATGCCCTCGCCATCCTGCCAGATGACTCCGCCCAGACCAGCAGCGAAGATTGAATAAAAGCTGAGCTGCACATTCCGAATCCATACGCTAGCCTGCGTGGGACTCTCCTTTAGAAGCTTCTCAAAGTAGACGCCTGTTAAGCCCGAAACGGTAGCGGCCACGAGGACTGAAGTGAGACCCACGGAGTAGTTCATCAGGGGATCGAGAGGGGGCAGGTCGTGATCGATGCCCTGATAGGTAGCAGAGCGTTTGGCGAGCTTTCCAACAGGACCAACCTCGGAAGGGGAGTGACCCAACTCGTGAAGAGATCGAGGAAAGAAATGATCGGTCATGTCGCGGAGCGGCAGATGCGACGAGTTAGAAGAGGACCCGGATTGGGGCAGAGACACGACTGAGACGCCAACGGTGAGGAGGATGAGAGCGAACCAGCGTCTCGGTCCAAGATGCCTGCGAAGGAGGGTCACGCTGAACACAGCGGTGATGAGAATCTGGCACCAATGTTAGCCCCTGGACTGTGCTTTTTAGGACCTTGGCAGGAGGATCTGTCGCAAGGCATGAAGGGTGGCCGTGAGGAAGTAGCTAGGGTTCATACCTTTAGCTGATACAGCACCTGAAAGTGAACGGCATCAAGGTTTCCTACAGCCACATACTGTAGCATATTTTGGAGAGTATAAAATGCAGCTGTCAGAGCAAGCTTCCAACCATCGCCGGCGAAGACAGAGTTGTAGATCTGCTCGAAAAGCACGGTTGCTGGGGTTGTGGGAGCAAGGGTCTTGGATGTGTCGTAGATTGCTAGGGAGAGGGAGACGGCGAGCTTGATGACCTCATTGAGGAAGACAGCGGTCGAGGTGAAGTAGCGGTGATCGCCACTTGGGGGCATGATACGGGAATAGTGCATGATCTGAAGGCGCATTGCAGGTTAGAATCGAGTTGGCCTGGACAGACTAGAAGCAGGGAGGCGAGGGCATACCAAGATGAGGGCGGAATTTTGGAAGGTCAACTATAACATGGCCTTGTTAGCAATGCTGCATCCATGGGCAAAGGCAATGGCTGAGGCCTTGAAGAAAACAACGGCGACATGGGGAATCGCACCGTGATCAATGACCATTGCTTCATTGTAAGGCCCAAGAACCCGCCCGAGTTCAAGGCCTGAGGAGTGTTTCTGAATGCGTCGAGGATTGCCATGACGCAGACACGAGAAGATTCGACCAAGACGCGCAGCGCAACGGAGCCAGTTGGGAGTTAAAAGTATAGAATCGACCTGTGGGTTGGGGAGGTTTGCTGGGAGTCGAGTGAATGCGCCTGAAACCGCGACATGAAACTTGCGACGATGGGTGTACCGCGTGACTGCGAATGCGACCGAGCAATGGAGGAAGGGGGTTTGTGTGTCTCAATCGATCGTCGGTCCGTCTCCGTTGACTAGATCTCTGCAAGTTCCTCTTCTTCAATCCTGGTTGAGATCCAGATAGAGAGGATATCGCTTTCTCGTTACCGGGGAACCCCTCCGCAGTCGCAAAAGCTGGTGCCGCCAAGGCTCGGGAGTTTAAGGTCGTTTTCGGGGGATTTTTTTTTCTCGTGTCTCCGTCTTGTCGCTCGTGTGTCTGTGCTTGTTCCCCTTCAACGCCGAATTCGCCTCGATGACGATGATATAGAGAACCCAAGAAAAGAGATGAAGATGGGAGATGGGAGCAAGAAAAAGAATAAAAAGGCCAAAAAAGGAATGAGACACCAAAGGGGGAGAGGGAAAGCAAGAAGGAGGCAAGGTAATAAGGAAGGAATCAAGTCTAGATGAAGGACAAGGAAGGGAAAGAGGCGGCGGCGGGGGGGAGGAAGAAACAAGCTCGAAGGAAGTTAACCTGCAGGATGGATGGAAAACCCACAGGGGACCACAAGGGGAAGGAAGTGAGTCGCTGCTCCCCTCGTCTAGACCCGGGGCGCGGGCGGGCTGGTCTACCTAGGGAAGGAAGGGCCCAGGTCCAGGTTCCAGACAGGAACGCATGTGGTGGATTGTGGTGGATTTGTGGTGGATGTGGTGGCGGCGACGATTGAAAAAGGGAAAGCAGGGGTGATTCCTGGGACGGACCTTCCCTTCCACCCCCCCTTGTCCCCCCTCTCTCCCCCCCCCCAAGACCTAGAACTCCATA